>QLPN01003923.1:0-13307 GCA_003314395.1 Albatrellus ellisii
CCAATGCCATGAGATATCTTTCTTGGCAAGGTCATGCAGGGGTTGCATGAGATGTGAAAAATTATGGATAAAGTACTGATAGAACCCTGCAAACCCTAGAAATGCACATGCTTCCTTCAACTTTGTAGGGACTGGCCAATTTTGAATTCCCTGTGGCTTAACTGTGTTATGAGGCACTTGCTTTGGCACCTCATAATGGTTTTCTTTTTCTTTTTCTTTCTTTCTTTCTTTATTTATTATAACATTTACTTGCTAAGGACTATTACTATACAATTAGCAAGGACTCATTTTTCTCACCTTTGTTTATCTTTGTTTACTTCTTGTTCATTTCATGCCTGTGGCTGAGCCACTTACTATATCTACAGACACATGTGACATCATTGATTGTGCAGCAATCATCATTGATCTATGAACCTTATTTACTTGTACTATCTTTAGGACTCTGGATTTGTATAAGTAGTTGAAAGACTGGTGGTCTTGAACCCCAGTCTTGTCAACTTTGCAATCTAGGGATTCTCCTGTACTGTGCTTGACCTAAGCTTGCTACACTCTCACTTCATTCCCTAAGAATCAAGTCTAAGATCTCTAAGTCACTCTAAGTGTCACTAAGATATCCTAAACTCATCACTCTGGATCCTTGTTTAGTCATCAGCAGTATCATCCTCATCACTATCCCATTGATTCCCTTCTTCATTGTCATCAGGAATGGTTACTATGCTTATCAAGTGCATATCAATTACCTTGTTACTAGGGGTATTGTTATAGCATACCTTCCCTAAGACTGTCCAATAGGCTGCTCTTAGCAAACTGTGTCCATAGCAGTTTGACCTGCTGAAATGATAAGTCCCAAATATTCAACTTGTTTCTTTTCAAATTCGCATTTTTCTGGTTTGAGATAAAGAGAGTGGTCAGTGAGTCTCTGCAACACAAGCTTGGTTAGTTGGTGATGTTCTGCTATTGTCACTGTAGCAATCAAAATATCATCCATATGAATGAAAACCCATCCTGTATCAAGAAGATCACAGAAACCAGAATTCATCATGGTTTGGAAGGTTGCCAGGGAATTCACAAGCATGAAAAACATAACAAGGGGTTCAAACATCCCCTGATTAGTTTTGAAGGCAGCCTTCCATTTGTCTCCTTTTTTGATCCAGACATTGTTATAGCCCCATCTAACATCAAATTTGGTAAAATATTTAGCATGCTTCAACTTGTCAACAATGTTAGAAATCAAAGGAAGAGGGTATTGACTTTTGATAGTAAGAATATTCAATTGACAATAGTCTTGCACAGGTTGTAACTTGCCATCCTTCTTTTTGATAAATAAGAATGGAGGTGTGAAAGGGGATTTTGAGTCTCAAATATAACCTCATGCAGTCATGTCTTTGATAAATTCATCAAGTGCAGTCTGTTCAGAGGGATTGAAGGGGTAAATTTTGCAATTATTTCAGGGACAGTGTCAGGTTTGAGATCAATGGCAAGATCCCAATCACATAAAGGGGGAAGAGAATGAGATGCTTCCTCTGAAAATACTTTGGTAAATTATTGATAATGGTCTGGTATGACTATTACCCTGGGAATGGTGGCAGCGGTAAGTTCTGTGGCTTGAATTGTTTTCCAAACCCATTCTTCATCTGGTATTCCCATAAACACCTCATCTCCTTTTTCAAGTGGTGTATGGAAGGAAGGTGGCTTCTGTGCGAGTTTGGGGTATTAGGGTGTTTTTAGATTGAGAGATGTGTAAGACTGGAGCAGCTGGCTCTTAGCCTAAAACACATAATGAGGAGACAAAAGGGGAGATGATATTAGAACTGTGTGAAATGGTGTAGCAGCAGACTCATAGTGTAGAATCTGTGTGACTCTTGGTAGCTCATGGTAGCTGGTAGTAACTGGGAGGTAGCTCATGCTCGTAATGGGCCAGAAAGTAGCTCCCAATGAGGGGCTCTCCCCTAGCTCTTTAAATACAGTATTTTGCATATGTACATTGCTCCATCTCCTTGGCAGCATTCACGTAGCATAGTTTAGTGTGTTATAGATGTATTGTACTATGCACTGCCAGATCATTCTGGTGCACAGCTGTAAAATAAGTAAGTAACCTAAATGTATGGTCAAGATCATCAGTAGCCTGCTTGCAGGTCTTACAGTGGTAATCCAGCATTGCATTTGATTCTCCTGGTTGATGATGATCTTCTAGACCCAGCACAACATGAGGTGGGTTGACAATGAGTGAAAGAAACCTTTGATGTAACCAAATTGATATCAGGGTTATGGGTTTTAAGCCAAGAATATCCTAAAATGATATTATTGGGTCCTAGATCAATGACAAAGAATTTTATGTCTTCTTCATGATTTTGAACCTCCATTTTAAGAATGGCTTCATGTGTGGCTCTTCCAAGTTGGTTTTTGGTATTATCCACATTACAAACTATGTGGGGGCATGGGAGAGGAATCATGGGAATGTGAAGTTTGGTAATGAGGTGGTGATTGATGAAATTATTCATAGCTCTACTGTCAATTAGAGCTTTCTGTGATTCTAGTCTATGGCTTCCATGGTGATTGCTGATTTGAACCTCAAGATAAAGTGCATTGGATGTTTTCACAGAGTGGAGCAATTCACTGGGATATAGCATACTTCTTCGAAGACATGTAGAATTCTCTGAACTTCCTAAAAATCCTCAGACATGACTGACAAGGCAACTCTCCCCTCTATTGGTAATGTACATATGGTTTCATAAACTTGATGAACTGCTGCTTCATCATAAGCTGGGGGTATTGTATTCTCTTCTTCTTCTTTGATCAAGATATCAGAAACATGAGTGCATGTGCGATTTACAATTCAAGGGGGGTGCATATGATGGAGTAGTTAGACCTGGGACAAGTGGAGGAAGTGTAGAAGAAGACACTTCTCCTTCTGCTACTTGGATGTGTGGAGTTGTTGTTTTCATTGGGCATTGGTTTGCCATATGACCTGCTTGTCAACATGCAAAGCATCTCCCTTCTCTCCTCAGTTTGTCTCTTTCTGCTTCAGTTAGCTTCTGTAAACATGGTTGAGGAGTAAAGGTTTGTCAACATCCATCACATTTGGATCTTGGTGGGGAGTAGTGGTAGTTGTAGAAAAGGAAGAAAAGGGAGACAAAGCTTCTTTTGATCACAATGCACACACCATTGCATATCCATGATAACTGCTCTCTCCATCCAACCTGCCTTCAGAATTATAGATGCAGTTGGTGAGTCCTGAATTCAATCCTTGTTTATAACAATCCAGTTTAGTATGATCATCAGGGATGGCAGCTTCATGAACAAGTGCTAAGAAAGTTGAATTGTATTCTTCTACTGTTTGTGTTCCTTGCTTAAGTTGCCAAAGAGCCAAATAGGCTTGTCACATGTTATGTGGATCCTCAAACTCTGCCTTGAGTTCTTTGACACAGTCCACATAGGTAGGAAATGTAATGCCAGTAAGGTTTGCAATAGTGTACCTGTCATTAAAAGCCTGGGCCATCCCATTTGTCATAAATGATAGTACAAATAGAAAACTTTGTATGTCAGATGCATGCACAGCATCACAGGCTAAAGGTATTTAGTACATGCAAGAAAAAATGTTTGAAACCCTTTTTTGCTTCCATTGAACTCAGCTGGTTTGTTAATTTTGAGAAATTGTGCTTTTGGGGAAACAGTAGTCATGGTAGGGATGATAGGAGGGTTTGGAATTGGGATAAAAGATGACAGGGTAGTAGTGGCTGTACCTGGGGTGGTTGTAATACCTCCAGGAAGTGGGATATCAATCTGGTTGTGAGTCAAAGGATCAAGGGTATAGGCTCATACACTAGCAACTGAGATGTCTGGGTCATCAGATCCAGATCTATCAAGGTGGGTGTCTGTTCCAGTTATCCTCCACATATGGAGACCTAGATATTCAACCAGGTGGCCATTGTAGACAACTACATTGTCTCTTTGAAGGTGGAATGACAGGGGTAAAGGGTTGGGGTACAGAGGGGCCAGGGTTGGTTTGAGTTGGAGTAAGGGACCTCAACCTAATGTTAGGGTGTAGTGTGCATGAGCAGCAAAACACCTATGCACAAGGATACAGGAGCATCCAAGGCAAATGTGAGAACAACAAGGTTGCAATTGACAAGAGACAACAAGAGACTAGGTATAATGAAGGAGGTTGAGATGTGTTCCCCCAATGTGTAGTACATCTTCTTTATAGTAAAGTAGCTGCTGCAGTGATGACTGATGAAATGATAGACATACTTCTCAAGGGGTTATGCCCTCAAGTACTACTCCACTACCATATGTATGTGGAGTGGAAGAGAAGAGAAACAGATAGAAAAAAGTGTGGTACTGGTGCATAATCCTGAATTCTGACACCACTGGCCATGGACAATGATGACACTGACTCACAGTGAGCAAGCAATGGCTGCACAGGATGGAAACATTCAGACTGCTCTCAGGCTTAGCCTGCATAATATCCCTTGGAATGTGATGTCTGAGCTCATGAGGCCATGGTGATACACTTGATGCCACACCACCTGCATGTGTATCCCAGTTGTTCCCATCTCTGGCATGACATAGATCTCAATGGGGATTGCATTCACAAGTCATAGCCTCAGTAGGAGTGCCAATATTTCTAGCCTGAATCTGAGTGGCCATACAGTGTCAACTGCTGGAAAGGCACTGAACTTGGAATAGACCTCTGACAGTTGCATCCTTGGCATTTGAAATAACAATATAGTTCTACAGAAGGTGACCTGTAGTCCCCCTATAATTCACATAGATAATTCATACTATACCTTATCACCTTCATGAAAGACATGCATCCAAACAATCTCAGATACTTGCCCCACTGTGCCCCATAATTTGCAAGTGTGTGTCATCACTTCCATGGTCAGAGTTCTGTGCTGTATTGTAACTTCATTTTATACTGACTTTGGTGGAGTAGGGGGCAGTGCACAGCTTGTTGATTCCTGTCTTGATGTTGTGCACCTGCAGTCTGTCTCATTTGAACAGCAAATCTTAACCACTGTGGGTTGCTACACCATGACACAAAATGCACTGTCATGGGTGTCTGGTGATATCCATGTCAAGCATTGGAGCATTGCTGCATAGCCACTGGAACTGTGGTGTACAGTCAACATCTGACTCATTCCAACATGCAAGCTTCCTTTTAGCACATATAAGCACCCCTCCAATACCATGCTTCCCATTCCCATTTGAAGCAAATCTGTCTTGAGATACTTCCACTCACTCTCACAGACTGCACATCCAAGTCACCCTAGTACTAGTATTTGCCAAACACAAACTATGGTCTCATTATCATTGTCTACCTCTGCCCCCTTCTCTTGCAATTTCAAGCCATGTGCAGGGGCAAAGCTCCTCTCCTCCATGTTCAGGAAGAAAAAGGATTCCTATTCAAGGTTGAATGACTCTGGTACATCAATGTGTAACTTGTCACAATTGGGATAGTGAAACAGGACTCACAATTACTCCTAGACATGATGCTCATCATTGATGAGTCAACAGTGATGACCCCCAATGCTTTGAAGCCCAATGCAGCCTTCATCACCAGCTTGGACTCAAGCATTACCTTCAGCAAGGTTGCTGTGGAAAATGGGTGGGCAGCATCAACTACAACCTGTCTGTCCATGTGAATGTTTTGACCAAGAAATGTTTTGCCCCAACCCTGACCTGGAAATCACTGTTTGTCAGATGTTTGTAGGGAGAATAGTTGAGGCCATGGGTTGTTGACATCTCTGACATCAGCCTTCCTAATGGTGTGGTGTTAGAGATGGGCATGCTTGTGTTTATTTTCTGTCTTTTGGTTACCTTATTTTGTTATGCTGTTCTGGTATTTCTGCAAACATTAGTTCATACTTCTTGAACCAATGGTTTCCCAAGAAATAGCCACCTACACATGTCTTTGTAAAGGACTGGACAAGAGCAGGAGCATGGGCATTTAATTGTGACTAAAACATTGCCTAATAGACTTGGCACCTTGCAGATGGCTAACACACAAGAGAACTATGATGCCCCTGGCATGGGGGGTGCCACCTAGATTGTATGCATTGCAATACATCAGTGAGAGCACTGCATGGTGAAACAAGGTTGGAGCAAAGACCAAACCTGGAGACTCTAGTGGTAGTAGGAAGACAGTGGCCACTATTGAAGTGTGATGATCAGTGTGACAGTCCCAAAGGCCTGGACACTCCACTCAAGGAAGACAGAAGGGAGATGGTGGGTAGAGCAAAGGCAAAAGCCCAAGAAAAAAGAAAGACAACAACAGGATTGCAGAATAGATGGAAACAATGAGTGACACACTATCCATATTGAAGGAGAGGGTAGATAACTGACTGTAGAATGATGTCCCAGACCTAAACCCTAAATACCTAAGTATGCTATGCACAGACCAAGAGACTAATACCCTAGGGCATGTGCTAAACCATGCATGACAGAGTGTGTGAGTACTAAAAACATGAGGTAGTCAGGTGGTATAGGAGTGCACAGCAAGAACACCAAAATGGAATTTCAATAGCCACTTGGTCTGAGAATGTGCAATGAAGAAGATGGCAGTAGACACAGCAGACAGGCAGACAGTAAGTGGTACAACTGTGGAAGTAGAAAGCAGAAGGGAGGGCTGGGTAGGGAAACCAAGAGACCAGCATGATGAGTGAGTAAGGTAAGGAAGAAACCTCCTACTATTTTCACAAGAATCTGATGTCCATGAACCATGATATACTTGCTGATAGTGCAATGTTCTGTACAGTGGTTGTACCTAGGCCATGTCTCTCCACTCAAGGATGGAAGGGTGACAGAGGGTAGAGCATGGGCAAGAGCCCAAGTAGAAAGAAAAGCATCATCTGGATTGAGAAGTAAAGGTATATAGTGAGTGTAGAGTAATCCATGATGAGGGAGAGGGTAGAAAACTGACTGATAGACCATGTCTCAGATAATGTCCCTAAGTACCTAGTGGAATTGTGCACAGACTGTGATGACTAATAAAGTATGGGAGGCAGGTGATAAGCATGAAGGACATATCCCAACACTTGCCACAGTCCCTATACAACTCCTTAATCCAGCAATCCCTCAGGAAAGCCATTGCCATGGATGGTAATTATCTTCAATGCTGAATGAATGAGACTGTTGATATCTGGTCAAGGCAGCAAGCAGAGAGAAGACCATGTCATAAAAGAAGTAGGGATCAAGCCCAAAACAGATTGAGATTGAGAGAGGGGCTAAAGCCCATCAGAACATGAGGTGAGGGCACAGCTGCCACATCTGTAAGATAGAGAAGATGTGTACCAGAGGGTAGAGGGTACACAGAAGAAAGAGAGAGCTGCATAGAGCAGGTATGTCAGAAGAGAACTCAGAGAGTAGAAGAGATACTCACCTCAGCACATGCAGAAGTGCTGAGGTTAGATGATGACAAGGTAAAGAATATATAGTAATGGCCAAATAGAGTTAGAGAGGAACCTGAACTGTAAAGATAGAAAGAGATAAGGATATGGAAGTATGTTTAGCATCCTAAGATAGGTAAAAATCAACAGAGACTTGGGAGGCCCATGGAGTCATGGATCATCCTGCATGAGACTCATCTTGAATACTGTTCAAGATATGTAAACAGCTTCTTCAGGGAAAATGAAATGACCTTGGAAACATTTGTTGACACATAACCTTGCTCTTCACTCCAACACTGTCAGGCTTCATTATTTGGAGTGTTTAGCCTTTTATTCTTTTCATTTCATTTCTGTTTTTCTTTGATTATGATTAGATTATCTTATCTTATCTTCCCATCTTATCTGATCTACATCTAATCATTTCTACTTACTGTCACTACGTTCTAGACTATGAGGTCATACCATGAGGTAGCTGCATGGTACCATACTTACTGTGCTTTACTTTACATAGTCCTGCCCTAGATTACTGCACTGGTCTGTGCACCATTCCTTAGAGTATATAGGGTCTGCTAGTATAGTGAATAGACCCCAGCTAGTTATGGCTGGATTTCCTCTTCTTTTGAGTGATCATTAGTTGAGTGTGCCCAGTCTCCCACTTTTAGGGATATATGCAGACTCTGGTCTCATAAACACCTATGCCCCACACTTTATTACATCAGCATGGTCTGTGCATGGCAGCTTTAGTACTTAGGGTTCTGTCTGGGACATTGATCTATAGTCGACATTCCTGTCCTCTCCCTTAGCATGGATGCACTTACCACTCTCTATTACTCTTATTTCTGTGCAATGCTACTGCTACTTCTTCTACTTGGGCTTCTGCCCTCACTCTACCTGCCATCACCATTCTGTCCTTGGTTGGAGTGACCTGGCCTAGGAAGACTGCCATGCTGCATATTGTGCATCATCAACACTGGTGTCATGCACAATGCATAACTCAGTGCAGTGATGAGCATCATGCACATGTAACACCAGAAAATGACCATCAGTGACATCAGGTGAACTCAGCAACATTAATGCACTGCATGCGACAATCATCTGCAGTCACATCAATTGTGCATTTGCTTAGGCATCAGAATACAGGACTGGGTTTGGCCAATGAGGAGCAGGACTGATAGGACATATAGGCCAAAGTGTGGCCCAGGCCTGCCAAAGTAACCATGGAGTCACAAGTCATGAAGTCAGCATTTGGTGTGATTGGCACTTCTCCTCTTTCACTCATCCATTATAGTATGATACCTTATTTGTGTTAATCATGAATTAGTGCACACAACCATTTCTCGTTCGCCTTTGCTGTACCATGAACAGCACATGTACATACACCTTACCTACTGCATACGTACTACACCTACAACCACTACCCCTCAGACTTCTTACAAGACTGAGTAACTCTCACTCTACTTACATTTCCAGGACAACGCACATCCCTCCCACATTAGGTAGTCATTGTTCCTTACTCACCATCTCTGCTTCAATCCTACCTACCCAAACACTACATAAGACAGCCTCTACCATACATGCTCCTCAGACGTCTTCTACATAGTCTGAGTGAGTAACCTCTTTCCTACGTCCTATACTCTTCCTTACCACACCTGTAGCATCTCTCTCTCTACCATGTCATGGTGCCTACTGAACCCATGACTTCTATCACCACTGCAGGTTAGCACATACTTTGAGACATCTTCCACATAGTCTGACATCTCTCTCTCTACTGCATCATGGTGCCTACTGCACCCATGACTTCTATCACCACTGCAGACTACTTGTCCAACACTATTATATTTCTAGTTGCCTGTCATAGCCTGTGTGTACAATTTGTTTGTGTCCAGACTCCACCTCATTTCAAATATCCCTATGACCAACTCTATGTTGTATATTTCCTGTTTTGTTTTGTTGTGCTCCAGCCTTGGAACTAGACTTGTATTTAGATGGCATGTCATCTGCCAGAAACAAATAGATTTCCCCCACCCATGATTTGCCTTCCCTCTCCTGTCCAAGTCAGATTGTGAAAAGTGCATTCTGCTCCTCCCTCTGCATGTCTCACAGTCAAGAAAGTGCACATGTATGTGCAGGCTTGGGCAAGCAAAGACAAACATGATTATTGATATTAACAGAGTGATCTTGTCCCCGAATGGGGAGAGGATAGTGAGCATGATGTGACAGAAAGGACCTGCAGCAGTGTGGGATGAAGTGGGCACAGTAGGTGCCACAACACAGTAGTAAGGAGAGGTCAGACAAAGTGTAGGATATCTGAGGAGATATGCAGTAAAGTGTTCATCTTATATAGTATTTGCCTTATGGGATTGATGCAGAGAGTGAGTAAAGAAGTACAATGATGCCCATAAGTAGGAGGGACATGCATCATCCTGGGGTAGGAAGTGGGCAGGAGTGTGTGAAGTCCAAGGTAGAGGTGTGAGGTAAAGATGTGTAATAAGTGTGTAAAGATAACATGTGTGTAGTAAAGCTGAATGAAATAGTATAGACACACTTCAAGATCAATAGCACATACCTCATAGGTTGTGTTTACTATTGCATTGCATTCTCCATTGTGTTGTATTTGCATTGCATTTTGTTTTGCACTCTTTACTGCATTGTGTTGTGATATTACTGCATTGTGTTGCATCTACTACTGTGTGGTTATTGTCACAATTACTGTGTCATGTCTGTGTTATATCTCCCTTTTGTCACCCCATCACATCACAATATTGCATTTATTGCACTTAACTACTAACTTCTGCTACTTTGGTGTCTAGATGATCTTATGACTCACACCCCTCAGCAATTGTTATGGTTGTGATTGTAGATTCTGCCATCACCATACTGCAGCACATATCAGCAGCAATGGGCAATAATGGTTTATTTGATAGCAGTTAGGTACTGCAACATGTCAGGGATAGACCCCAAGTTGGTGAGCCAATACAAGTACTTTATTCTGTCACAGGGATGAGTTGCAAGAATGACATTATACAGGACAGGTGCTTTAGAAATCTATAGTGGAAAAGCTCAGCTGACAGTGGAAACGACTATATTAGATCTTACCTATAGCAGAAAAGCTATAGGTGTGATCAGTTAAGTCTAATCATACAGAGTATACTATAACTCACCTCAGTCAATAGTGGGAATGACTGAGGCAGAGTAGCAGATGGTCCATAGGTATTTATATGCATGGGACATACTGCTGAATGGAATCATATGTGATTGTGTATACTGTGGACAGTATAAAGCAAGATGGATGAAACATATAAACAGACAACACCTGTCATGTGTATGTGAATAGAAAAGATCTTGACCCTTCAGCTTGAACATAGTTCTGGATTGCTCAGCTTTCAACAGGTGCCATCTGAGTCCTCAACCAAGCACCAAGCATTGTTGTTGAGAGAAGTATATTGATGTCCTAGCATGAACAACAGTCAACACATTCTGAGGACAATAGTAGTGTGACCAGGCACAAGTGAACATGCTCAGGGCTGGTGATGTGAACAAAAGAATTTCACTGACAATGTCATCCTTCTTTCTTGAGGTATTAATTGTGGCCATTGTTCTAATACATGTGTCTGAGATTCTGTGTGGTGATATTGCTACAATGTTTGACATGATGGGCATGTACAGCTTCAGCACAGTTTGTATGATTCAATTGTGCAACATGGTTTATGGTGTTATGCAAACCTGTAATATTCAGGGCAGAGTCAAAAGCCATATTCAAAATTCAGCAAGCAGAACACACAGTTACAATGGATACCAAGGATATCTGTGACTGATGCAGGATCAGATTGACCAGTGGTTGTGTATTCATGTGATGCACAATGTGCTGCTGTGATACAATGGTAAAGACATGACAAAAGCAAAAGATTTGATGTAACTTAAATTAGGACTTTGAAGATGTTCTATGCCATCATGAGGTGACATAATCATATTGTGTATGTGCTGATAAAACCTGGGCAGGGCAGCAAAAGATACAAATATCATTAGTAAAGATTGGAGTCAAGAGCAAAGAGGAGTATGACAACTAGCTGAACTAGTGTCTGGAAGAAGGTGAACAGAGGGGCAGATGACCACATCTATGCAGAGTAAGATGATGTGCACCAACAAGGTACATGGAAGAGACAATAGGGCTGCAAAAAAGGCATAGGTATGTCAAAGATAAGAAGAAGTAGAGTTGATGAGTTACCCACCTCAGCTATGGTGCAGAAGAGCTGAGGTGGTAAGGTGACAGAAAGAGGTAAATATAGTGAAGATAACATAGAGTTGTAGAGGAGCTTCAACTATATGTGAAATCACAGGCATGGACACTATTGATTTCTCTTATCTCATCTCATTGCTATCTCTCCCTCTAACACCCATGGCCTAGACATATTAGTCAGCACAGTCTGTGCATGCCCTCAGCATGTATAGAGTAGATGCATAGCATCTGTAATAGTCAAGTGGACATCTCCTTTCTGTCTTCTGTGTGCTGTCTGCACCAGTCTTTACTCAACTACCTCTTCTATCCTTTCTTTTGTGGTCCTCCTAATGGGAGACCACTCTCATTGTTATGATTGTTGATTACCCTGTAGCCATAATCTTCTTCATTGTTGGCTATATCCTCTTTGCTGCACTACCTCCCTTGCCTCCCTCTAACCATGCTCCTGTCTGAGCTGGGTCCTCTGTTGTCTTTGCCACTGTGCCAATCATACCTGCACCATCAGACACAAATGGCGAATACACCATAACTAGATAGTGTCAGTTTTTCCTCTAGACACTGTGCATACCTGCTACAGTGAAAGGGTGATAATCCAACAGTGCACTTATAGGGTGAATGTGCAAATAGCATGATGCATCACATAGACCTGCTGTGGGACTCAGGGATGATATGGACAGTCCATATACTTACAGGAAAAATTTGACCCTTCTTTTAACCTCCTCTCTAACTCTATCTTGTCTTCTCTATCTCTACTCTACTTTATCATTGTATCACCTCAGCACTTCTTCAACTTGCTGAGGTAGGACCATTGTCATCTCTCTCTCTCTTTGCTGTCTGACAGTACCTCATCTTATAGTCACTCTTCTTGTCACACCCTTGTTGTGTTGGCTCTGTTGCATATTCATCTATTCTCTCATATGCTCCTCTATCTCAGAATGTATCTGCTCTTTATCTATTTCACCCTCAGTGGCTGTCTTCATCATCAGATGGTCTACACTGCCCTCAGCCACTTGCCTGAACTTCCACAGATAGAGATAGGCCTCTGAGGCCAAGAGGAGGTAGAGGCACCACAGGACTGGAGTCCAGGGCAGATACATCTGAGTAGATAGTGAAAAATAGTATACACAGACAGTGTTATGAGGCACTTGCTTAGGCACCTTGTAACTTTTTTCTTCTTTCTCTTTCTTTCTCTTGCTTACTAGTAAAGTATAGTATTACTTACTACAGCTGTGAGCTTAGCTCCACTTTACTTAGTAAGGACTCATCTTTCCCTTATAGTATGTTAGTATTTACCTACTAGAGTGTGAGCATAGTGAAACAACCTGGGCAGGGCAGTGAAGAACACAAGCATCATTGAGTAGAATGAGTGGGCATCAAGCCTAAGACAGATGGCTGCAGAAACCAGGGCTAAAGCCCAACAGAATAAGAGCAGAGGGCCGGGTGACTGCTAAGAGTGGCCTATTGGATGGTCTTAGGGAATGTTTGTTATAACAATACCCCTGGTAACATGGTAGTGGGTATGTGCTTGATAAGTGTAATAAATGTTCCTGATGATCATGAAGAGAGGGATCAATGAGATAGTGATAAGGATGATACTGCCAATGACTAAATGAGGGTCCAGAGTTACAAGTTTAGGATGTCTTAGTGATGCTTATGGTGACTTAGAGACCTTAGGTCAA
>QLPN01003928.1:0-10606 GCA_003314395.1 Albatrellus ellisii
GGTAAATACCTGTTGTTTTGTAACATCAACCAATAAGATATGATTACAACACAGAATAAAGGGAAGCCATGCTAGATCAAAACAAAAGTAGATGAACAATGGGCACAAAGTTGAATATAATCGATGGTTTTGTTGACAGAATACATACCTGTGATGTTGTAGGGAAGTTGAGGGTTCTTATGTGAGTTGAGGATGAATGAATGAAAGGAAAAAGAGGGCATGACATTTGTCTGCTGGCGTGCGTGCAGGAGGAATGTGTGGCACACCATGCAGTGGTGACATGGGCAAGGTGGTGGCCACACTGTTCATATGGTGGCAGCACAGGCAGGTAGGGGGCCACTGTTGACAGTGGTGATGTGGGTGTGCATGTGAGCACAGGAGGGAAAAATTCAGCAATAAAGAATCATGTACCAATTGCCTGCATTGTCTTGAGTGGATGTGGGCAGGGCAGGTGTGTAAGTTGCTGCACTGTGCTGGTACAGCAATGGCATGGGCACAAGCAGGCACAGTGTGCCTCAGACATTAGAAGGAAAGGGAAGGAAAGACACACCAATCACTCACATCATCTTGAGTGGACAGGGGCCGGCAGGTGGGCAAGCTGCCACTCTGCGCTGGTACAGTGGTAGCATGAGTGGGCAGGTGGTGGCTGCACCATGCTGATACAAAGGCAGTGTGAGTGAAGTGGTAGTGGCCACACACTGTTCATATAGTGGTGGTGCAGTGGGTAGGGGGCAGTGCACTTACAGATCAAGTTCCAGGACTCTGGCCATGCAATGCTCCTGTTGATTGTCATCATGCTGGACTCTAGCACATATCACTGTGGGAGGCATGGCAGGATCAGTCTTTTTACAAACGTGGAGCACAAGACACAACTCACATAGTACTCAACAGAGTGGTTGTGGAACTCAATTTACACAGCCCGCCATGGCAGCATGGGTGGGATGGCAGGTGTCTTTTTCACCCCACCTAGTACATGTATGTGGTGGCAGTGCACATGTGCATGGACACAGATGTGGCAGGCATGGAGCATGTGCTTGGGGACTGACATGGTGGCACAGAGTGCATGGTGAAGTGCTTGAGTGTGTGCGTGTACGGCAAGAGTGTGATTGGAGTTTGAGGTGGTGGAAGAGTTGGCCATGCACTGTTCCTACAGTGGCCACATGGGTGAGTAGGGGGGTGTGCACTGTTGAGACAGTGGGGATGTGGGCACATGGGTGGGAATAGGAGGATAGACATACCAATTGCCTGCATCATCTTGAGTGACATGGGTGGCAAGTAAGCTGCCACACTGTGCTGGTACAGCAGCAGCACAGGTGCATATGTGGCACAGGTGGGTAAGCAAGGGTGAGAGAGTACCCACCAATTGCTCTATGCACTGTGGTTCGAGCTGCCCCATGATGCTGCCATCACCACTGCTGCCATGACATGCATGGTGCAGGCCCATGTGGACTCATGCACTGTGCAACTGCCAGCTGGTGCCTCAGCCACACAGTGCCTGTCAGGCACACTGCAGTGGTGGTGCGGTACTGGGCCACATGCACCATGCTGATCCAATGGCAGCCACATGGGCAGGTAGGGGGCCATGCACTGTTGCAGCAGTGGCATGGGTGGCCAGGTGGTGGCCACATGCTGGTCCTACAGCAGCGGTGTGGCCAGGGTGGTAGTGGCCATGTGGGTGGATAGGGGGTGGCACACTGTTGAGACAGTGGTGACACGGGCACACAGGTGGACACAGGAGAACATACGTACCAGTTTCCTGCATCGTCTAGTGTCTGAGGCACTGCAGTGCCACGTGTTTGGCCCCATGCCATCGCTCATGGCTGTGGAGGTGTTCACCACCATGGCACCGTGGTCAGGCATGAGCAAGCAGGATAGCTACCTTGTTACCACTGCTGCCAACATTGCAACGACTGTGGCAGATGTGTGGTACCGGGCACGCAGAGTGCACTGTTTGAGCAGCAGTCATGTGGGCAGGTAGAGGGCTGCATGCTGCTGACACAGCAGCAACATGGGGGCATGGGTGGGTACAATGTGCTTTGGACATTGGATAGTAAGCAGGAGAGGGAAAATGAAGGAGGAGCACATACCAATCACCAGTGTCCTGTGGCTGCATGCTGTTCATATGGTGGTGGCACAGGTGGTAAGGGACCGCATGCTGTTGACACAGTGGCAGCGCATGGGTGGGCACAGGTGAAGGAATGTACTGATTGTCCATGTGGACATGGGCAGGGTGGGCTGGCTGGGATGGTAGTGGCTGCACACTGTTCATACTGTGGTGGCACTGGTGAGTAGGGGGCACACGAGTGGGCACAGGAAGGACATACATACCAATCATGCATGTCATCTGTCTTGAGTGGACACAGGTGGGGCAGGCAGGCAGGCAAGTTGCCATGTTGTGCTGGTGGGCACAGTCAGCTCCTGCATGTTATTTTTGTTTTTTCTTACAATAGGCCATGCAACACATGATGGTGGTGAGCAGCCAACATATGCAGCATGGCCAGGTGTGATGACAACTGTTGAGCAGCCAGCACATATAGCACATGGCAGTGGTGAGCAGCCAATATGCATGTAGTGTGGGGGTAGAAGCTCAAGTGTGATGAGCAGCCCATGGATGCAGCCATGGCAGTAGTGGGCAGCCAGGACATGCAGCATGGAGGCAGCAGTGCAAGTGGTTGTAAAAAAAAACAGGACACATGTGCTGGCACACTGGGTGTGGCACGCCTGCGCATGCCATGCTGCTGCACACAGATTGTAGCACCATTATCTGAACCACGTGGGTTTTTTAACTTACAACTATCCTCCCATTCTAATAGTGAGATGCTATTGAACACTTGCCACTACAATGGGGGCTCTAGTTCCTGGATGCTGGATTCTGGCTGCACAGATCACATCACTCCTCACAAGGATGACCTCACCTCCCACATCACCATCTCTTTTGGAACAGTAGCCATTGGTAATGGGTCTACAATTGCATGTGTCAGAAAAGGATCTTGTGTTCATCAGCACACTCTACCAGCTGGATCTACTTGTGTGTGCAGGATATGGGAGACTGTCGCAACTATTACATATAGGAGTGTTAACAGATATGAAAAGCACATGGCTGTTAGTGCTACTGGCAGTGCCATGACTGCAGTGGAGTGGTAAGTAGTTGCAATCATGGTAGGGTGAAGCAACATGGTTCAAGTATGCTGCAGGGTAGAAGTAAGAAGGTGTAGGAGATGAAGTAGGAGAGTACCCACTCAGACAAGTAGATGAGACGTCTGAGTGGATTTGTATCGTAGGTTGCCCATCTTATGTAGCATAGTGTGATAAGGTTGTGGTGGAGACTGTAAGTGAAATACAATGATTGCTATAGTGGGGGCGATGTGCATCACTCAGGGTTTGTGTGGAGTGGGTAGTCCAATGAGTATATGTGAAGAAGTGTTGTACATATGCATATAGTAGAGGAAGCTGAACAATAATGTATATGGTATGTACAGCGTTTTGTCAACACTACTATCAACCTTTCCCTCTCTGGAGTCCTGCATGTTCCTGATGCTTCTGGTCACTTCCTGAGCATCAGTAAGCTTGACAACCTTGGGTTTTGCATCACCTACCAAGGGGGAACCTGTACCATCTCCAAGAATGGCCATGTTTTCAGTGTTGGTCATCTCTGGAATTGGACCTACTGGGTGGATCTCTCACCTGTACCCTGTCTGCATGCCTTTACCTCTCCCTCCATATGGCTTTGGCATGAATAACTCAGTCACCTTTCTGAAGCCATCATCTTGCATATCAAGCCATCCCAACTCTCTGGATTCAATCCATCATCCTCCTCACCCACATTGAGCCCCTGCACTGGCTGCCTCCAGGGGAAATTCCCCTGGCCTTCCTTCTGACTCTCCTGGACCCATGCCACTGAAGTGCTCAGTTTTGTCCATTCAGACTTGATCAGGCCTGTTGGCACAGCTTCTATAGGTACTGGCAATGTCTATGTTGCTACCTTCATCAATGACTTTTCTGGTTTTGGCACAATCTATCCCCTCTGCCACAAGGACCACCTCTCCAGGGCACTTACCCACTATCTTGCCCATGTCCACAATCTTTTTGGCCATTGGCCCAAGGTCCTGCATACAGACCATGGTAGCAAATACATCAGTGGTATAATGGCTGCTTTGCTCACTGATAGAGGGATCACACACCAGTTGACCATGCCCTATTCCCCACAGCAGAATGGTCATGCTGAGTGTTGGAACCACTCCCTGCTTGACTGCATGCTCTCTATGCTACATTGGTCCAGCCTTTCTCCTGGCTTCTGGGAGTACACTATCCACACTGTGGTGCACACCTATAATCTATTGCCTGCCAAATGTCTTGGATGGGCTGCGCCCACTGCTCTGTGGTCCCCTGGCCCTGCCACACCTGATGTCTCCCACCTTCATGTCTTCAGGTGCCATGGTTGGGTGCATGTGCCTGACCACCAGCATTCCAAGCTTTGGGCTCACTCCTGGCCCCTTCTCTCTGTCAGATACAAGTCTGGTACCAAGGGTTGGGTCTTTTTGGACAAAACCACCTGGCAGGCTATTGTCAGTTGCAATGCCATCTTTGAGGAAGGTGTTTGCCTGGTGCTGGAGGCACAGCAGGACCTGATTGTCCTGGACAACCTGTTCCCACTGCCCATGCCACCTGTGCTGCCATTTGATGGGGACTTGGATGGGGACTGGGACCTGCTCCTCTGGTCAGCACCTTATGCATTGCCCTGAATGCTACTGCAACAGCATGTATGGCCCATGGGAGTTCATGGACATCCTTGGCAAGGGGGGGTCTGGAAGTGATGATGATGTCTTTGCCATGCCTCAGGCCAGTCCCTCACTTTCCGCCATCCTTTCCCATGTGACCAACTCACATTCAAACAAGCTCTGGCTGCACCAGAAGCTAAGCTTTGGAAAGCTGCATGTGAAGAAGAACTCCATTCACTACATGACATACACACATTGGAATTAGTTGATCTGCCACCAGGACACAACCTAGTAGGGAACAAATGGGGCTTCAAGCAGAAAGCAGATGGTTGCTTCAAGGCACAACTAGTAGCCAACAGTTATACACAGGTTCACAGCATTGACTACACAGAGACATACTCCCCAGTTGCACACTTTGAGTTGCTATGAACCCTTCTGGCCATTGCCACTTTAGAAGACTGGGAAGTACACTCCATGGACATCAAATCTGCCTTCCTAAATAGTGAATTAGAAGAAGAAATCCACATGGAGCAACCCCAATGCTTTGTCATGCCAGGAACAGAAGGGAAAGTCTGTTGTCTAACAAAAGCTCTCTATGGTCTAAAACAGGCATCACAACAATAGCACCATAAGATGCATGGTTCACTCCTTGGCCTCTCCTTTACCTGCATGTCCTCAGACTCCAGTATCTACATATCAACAAACTCCTTCAAACCTCTCATCATTGTGTTATATGTGGACAACATCACTATCCTTGGAGGTTCACTTGAAGAAGTAGAGCAATGTAAGGCAATGCTGAAAACTCTGTTCCAGATGACAGACCTTGGAGAGATTAAGTCATACCTCAGTCTTTGTGTCATGTGGGATTGATCCAAATGCATACTTGAGATCAATCAAACACCCTACATTGGTGACCTCATAGAGCAGTTCCAACTTGATGAATGCAATCCCATGACTACTCCCCTTCCACCTGGGATCAACCTTGTGTGAGGCTGACATTTGCCAGCAAGGTCACACAATGTATAAAAGAGGAAAAGGGCTAACACCAAGGATGAGATCACACTTAAGCAAACAGATATCCCAGATGTATTCAGCTGAAGAGAGAATATGATACAAGTACTCTATATATACTAAAGGGAACCTGTGCATGGACCATGTATGTACTGTAGGGCAGGTATATCATAAAGGAATGCACAGCATCTGTGAGAAGCTCTGTAAGCAACTGTGAGAATATGTGTCATACTTGTATAGTAATCAGTCCTATGATAAATGAAGAATGAATCATGATTGATAAGATCTACTATTGATCAGTAGGATATGATATCTCTTGTAGATCTTATCCAATAAAGGTAAAAGAAATCATAAAAATAAAGGAAAAATAGTATGTCCTGACACCTTGTCACTGCAAACAAAACCTACTCTGCAACCACTTCCCTTCATGCAGGACACCAACAGCTCATTGGATCCCTGCTGTATGCTGCCATCATCTCCCAGCCAGATATTTCCTTTAGCGTCATGAAGCTATCACTATTCTTGACTAACCCATCACCACAACACTTGTCCTCCACTAAGCACATCCTGCAATACCTCAAAGGATCCCTTCACTACCATCTATGGTATGGTGGAGATGAAGGAGCAGGGGTTGTTGGATACTCTGATTCTGACTGGACAGCAGACAGAGATGATAGGAAGTCGATTGGAGCATATGCATTTCTCCTTGGTGGTGGGGTGATTGCCTGGTCATCACACAAACAGCACACAGTCTCACTCTCATCTACTGAAGCTGAGTACATGTCACTGTCACAGGCAGCTGTGCAAGGCATGTGGTTATGATCATTGCTGAAAGAGATTGGTTTCAGTTTATCTTCCCCTTTGCTTATTTTTGGTGATAACAAGGGCTCTATTGACATTGCTACCAACCCTATCATCACTTGTGGTATCAAACATATTGACATACACCATCACTATATCTGCAAGTGCCTTTCATCCCATGATATCACTGTACATCACCTTCCTTCCACCCTGATTACTACAGGCATTCTCACCAAGCCTCTCTCTCTTCCTCTTTTCTCTTCTCATTGCTCTGGCCTTGGTCTTGTGGAGTGTATGCCCAGCATGGGGGGGTGTTGATGATATGGTATACTGATGATGACTAACATCCTCCTTCCTCTTTTGCACATACTGAACATACACACATACTCATACATGTCTGTATACACATGGTCAATGTGATACTATACTCTACTCTATATATCATAAATACATAACAAATACAAATAAGAACTCTTTCAGTTCTCCTCCACACATGGCCTGTCATCAACACACAGTAGCCTGATCTGGACCCTTGTAGATGTATTTGTGGATGTACTTGACTGCCTTGACTGAGGCACAGATCTCCAGATTTGTCAGGACTGACAAGCCTATGGTGATGCCCATAGCACAGGTCCTACCAAGCACAATGTATCCCTGCCTCCTTAAGAGGACTTGGTGGGAGCTGCCTTGGATCTAAGCCAAGGGATGAGAGATCTCAGCTATAGAAGAAGGGGTGGAACCAGCTGTAACAAGCTGGGGTCTATTCGTCTAGCTACCTAACTACTTATAGTACTGGAACATGCACACAGACCAGGTGCAGTACCTAAGGGCAGGTCAGACAGTAACTAGAGTGCAGTAGCTGTGGGTATACTGCTGACAGATGTGCAGCATCTGTGAAAACCACTACCCATGAGGCAGTAAGGACTGTGATAAGATAGAGGATTAGATGTAGATAAGATAAGATGAAAAGATAAGATGAAAAGATAAGATGATCTAATCTAATCATATCTAAAAGTAAACATAAAAGAAAGTAAAAGAAAAGAAATAATAATGGTAGGGAATAAAGTCAGCAATAGGAGTCTGACAAGATTGATATGACAGGCATGTTTTGCAAGCAGGTAAGGGTTGCAGGGGATGACATCACAGTTGGTGGACACATAGACTTTATTTTGACTGAGATGCTTGGTGAAAGTGCACTCATTGTCTGGCCTGGCATAGACTGGGTATCTGTCAGGCTGCTATTATTTTCCCCTATTTCTCTTCATTATTCCTATTTTTCTTATGTCTCTATTGCCATAGATCTTACAATCACTCCTGATCTATCAAAGTGATTCTCACAGTCATGCATTCCTTTTGTTCATCTTTATCAGCTGATGATGTGCCAGTCATCTGATCTCTGATTGGCCCACTTACAAAGTAGTTATGACTCCGTTTCTCACTGTTACTGTGGATGCTCACTCAGCTTTCTCATGACTGCTGTGGAGTATCACCAATCATTCTCACACTTACTGTGGACATCAGTCATCCTCCTTTTGATTGGTTGTTATTATTATCTCTACTGTGTAGCCCTTGCTGGTTCATATGCCTGCCCTAGAGTACAGTACTACATATACTGTATCACACCTAGCATTTATTCCCCAGTTCTGATGATCTGGGATATCCACTAGGTACAGTACTGATTCTCTTCTATCTTTTACTATACACTAATATATCTGGGATGTCTGCTAGCTTTGAAGTGTGATTCATCCTTTGTTTTGTTTTAGTCTTTTCTTCAGTTGTTTGACTTCAATGTTAGCATCAGCCTCACAGTATCCATCCTCCCCAAAGTGAGTCTCCTCACAAAGGCCCTTGGGGTAGTGCTTGCTGCACAACCATTGCTGGTTGTTGTCCTTCTTCATGCAAGGGGCTTTCACATGGTCAGGAGCACCACAGGGGCCATGAAGCATATACTTGGTGACACACTCATGGAGCTTTGGATGGAGGGCAGGATCAGGGAGCTGTGCTGAGACAATGCTGTCCACATGATTGGCATCATGGATCTTGTATGGGGCCTTCAGGAAGATGAGGAGATGCATGTGAGGGAGGCCACACTTCTGGAACTCTATGGTGTAGACACTGCCAGCCAGCTCCCCAAACAGTCCAGCTTTGATATCATCCAGCAGGGCTTTCTTCTTCTGGTTGAAGATGTGAGCAACAATGTCAGGGTGGTCTGCAGCAGTCTGGGATGTGCCATCATCATATTTGAGGAGGGCCTCCTGGATCTCAGGCCAGTTGGGGTTTGCAGTCATGGTGAGGAAGATGTCTGGTTTGCACCCATAATGACAAATGGCCATGGAGTCCTGGAAGAGCTGGAACATGTGCCTGGCACTGCCCTGGTGAGTGGAGGGAAGGATAATGCACTGACCCTGCTGTCTGGTTGCCATGGACTGCATCCTGAAGCCCTTTGTAGAGATCTGCACGTATGTCTTTTTGATGAGTTCTGATCCAGTACAGGTTTGTCTCCTCAATTGATGCCCAGGCATCCACCAAATATTGCTAGAAGAGCTTGCCACTGTGAAAGAGGATGTCTGCCTCATTGAGTCTGGTGAAGGCACAGTACCCATAGTAGGACTGCTGGGGGACAGTTTTGGAGTGCATCTGACCACTTGGACCTGGTTGTGATGGTATCTTGATGTGGAAGCCAGAGTCATCTTTGGGGAAGAGGGGGACATAGTGCAGTGGAGAATAACTGTGATGCAGATGGCTGATCCTCCTAAGGCTACCTCCATGCAGGTGCACAACAATATCATGATGCAAGTCCACTTGTGCTCCTCCACTCCCAGGAATGATGGCAGCAATCTCCTTTGCAGTGGGAGCATTGTATCTGCACAGGTCTGTATTGGGGTCCACAGTGATGCAAACAGCTACATTGACCTGCTCTTCTGGAGCCTTGTCCTTGAGGATCTCATGAGCTTGCCTATACATGTTGATGGATGGGTTGTTGGCAAGCAGCATTGTGTGGAGAATTGGCATGGTTAGAGTTGTTGGCCAGGTGTTACGAGCTACTTGCCTAGGCACCTTGTAACAGTTTCTTTTTTCTTTTTCTTCATCTTACTTACTATAAGTGTAGTATTAACTACAGTTGTTGAGCTTAGCTCCAACTTATAGTAAGGACTCTATCTCTTCTCCTTTATAGTACTACAGTATTCACATACTGCACTGTGAGTTTTACTCCAAGTACTATAAAGTTTTCTTATCTTTTATTCCTTCTTTGATTTATTATAACATTTACTTGCTAAGGACTATCATCATACAATTAGCAAGGACTCATCTTACTTCACCTTTATTTGTCTTTGTTTATCTCTTGTTCATTTTCACACTGGTGGCTACTTTACTATAGCTTACTATGGATGCAACTTGGTCACATGATCCCATTTATTGCTGCACAATCATTGTTGATCAGTGAACCTTATTTACATCTTCTATTCTTAGAACTCCAGTCTTGTATAAGTAGTTGAAAGCCTGGTGGTCTTAAACCCCAGTCTTGTCAACTTCACAATCTATGGATTCTCCTATACTGTGCTTGACCTAAGCTCACTACAACCTCACTTCATTCTCTAAGAAATAAGTCTAAGAAATCTAAGTCACTCTAAGTGTTGCTAAGACATCCTAACCTTGTCACTCTGGATCCTTGTTTAGTCATTGGTGGTATCATCCTCATCACTATCTCATTGATCCCACTCTTCATCACCACCAGGAACATTTACTATGCTTACCTAGTGCACAACAACTACCTTGATACCAGGGGGTATAGTCATCACAAACCTTCCCTAAGACTGTCCAATAGGCCACTCTTAGCACCAGGTGTGCATTGACAGCATCATCAGGATCAAGGTCCTAGAGCTGAGCATAGCATGGTGTGACTCCAGGGTTTGAAAGGAGGGCCCCCATCTTGTAATGAAGGGAACCATGGGGTCTGAATGCATAAGGCCCAGACCCAGCAAGAACAGTATCATTGACATTTGCAGCAACAGATGTGAATGCAAATGCAGCATTGTACTGGTGTATGTTTCTCCTGAACCTTTTTGCAAGTGGAT
>QLPN01003932.1:0-20527 GCA_003314395.1 Albatrellus ellisii
AATTGTGGTTGGGGGAAATCTGATCTTTTCTGATGGATGATGTGCTATCTAAATACAAGTCTAGCTCCAAGGCTGGAGCACAACAAAACACAACAGAAAATTTACAGTGTGGGGTCAATCATAAAGTGAAGTGGAGTCTGGGTGCTATATGGATGAGCGAAATAGGAAAGGTGTTGATCGCACCAATTGCTGACTTTGCAACTCATGACTCCATGGATTGCATCTTGGCCTGTACAGCTCATCAATCCTGCTCCTCATTGGCTGACCCCAGTCCTATAGTCTGATGCCTAAACCAATGTGCAATTGATGTGGCTACAGCTGATTGTCATGTGCAGCACATTTATGTCACTGTGCTTGCTTGGCTGATTGTCACATGCTGTGCGTTTGTATTGCTGTGTTTGCCTGATGTCGCTGATGGTTGTTTTCTGGCTTTACATGCATGTGATGCTCATCACCACATGCATATTCAACATTTATTAGCCCAATTACCCATCAATGAGCAGTCTGTTTGTACTGAATCATTGAAAGAGGATTTTTGAAGTGGTCTATATCTACTGTGTGGTATCAGGCCTTTGTCTCCAAATTCTGTAATGCTAGTAAAACTGTGAAAGATGCTGAAAATAGCTTTTATTTACCAGTTACACTACAAACAGGAAATCACAGAACACAAATTCCAGCACTGATTGATAGTGGAGCAACCTCCAGTATGATTAGTCAGAAAATGGCCAAATACACTCAGCTACCAGTCTACATGCTTTCAAAGCCAAATATTATGTGAAATGCTAATAATTCAACTAACAAATTTGGTATGATTCATCAATATGTCAAATGCATTCTTAAAATTGGCAAACATACTGAATTATTAAAAGTGTTTATTGCTAACATTGGAACAGACCAAATGCTTCTAGGACATTCATGGTTGAAGAAAAACAACCCTACAATTGATTGGCAAAGGAACATGATCTCCTTTCCTCATGAATATCTGAAATGCACCTCTCAATCTACTGATTTAGCCACAGCCCATCAAACATATCAACAGGATCTTGATAGCCAGTTGCCACCTGAATATGTTCAATTCCAGGACGTCTTTGAAGAGGATGCTTCCAAATCTCTTCTGGCAAGAAGCAGATGGGACCACACAATTGATCTTCTTCCAAATGCTCCAATGGAACAAAATTGTAAAGTCTACCCCCTCAACCCCACTGAACAAAAACATCTAGATGAATTTCTGGATGACATGATGCAATGAGGATATATCTGCCCTTCTCAATCACCATGTGCATCCCCTTTCTTTTTTGTCAAAAAGAAAGATGGGAAGCTACAACCAGTACAAGATCATTGTCACCTCAATGCAATCACTACCTGTAACCAATATCCCTTACCACTGATCTCTGACATCATAGATAAGTTATGCCATGCCAAATACTTCACCAAGTTTGACATATGATGGGGGTATAATAACATAAGGATCAAAAAGGGTGATGAATGGAAAGCTGCCTTTAAAACCAACTGGGGTTTGTTCAAGCCTTTGGTAATGTTTTTTGGGCTTACCAATTTGCCTGCTATGTTCCAAAACATGATGAATGACATCTTTGCCGATCTTATTGAAACAGGTCAAGTTTTCATTTACATGGATGCTATTTTGATTGCTACCCTCAATCTAGATGAACATCGTTGACTAGTAACAGAGGTCTTAACAAGATTGTGAAGATACCATTTGTTCCTAAAACCTTCTAAACATGAATTTCACAAAGAAGAAGTGGAATATCTGGGTGTACACATCAAGGCCAATACAGTCATGATGGATCCAATCAAGTTACAAGGAATTGCAGAGTGGCCAACCCCATGCAACCTCAAAGAAGTCCAAGGCTTTCTATGCTTTGGAAGTTTCTACTGTTGTTTCATCCATCACTTTTCTCACCTTGCTCGACTGTTAAATGATCTAACCAAGAAGGATATCCCTTGGCATTGGGATAAATTGGAACAAGACACATTTTCAAAACTCAAACAATGTTTTACTTCTGCACCTGTTTTGACCCAACCTGATATTACCCAACCCTTCAGATTAGAATGTGATGCATCACAGTTTGCTCATGGAGCTGTCTTGTCTTAAAAAGGTGATGATCAACAATGGCATCCAATCACTTTTCTCTCAAAATCATTCAATAAAGCTGAACGAAACTACAATATTTATGATCGAGAACTGCTTTCAATCATTTGAGCATTGGAAGAATGGCATCACTTCCTCAAAGGATCACCCCATGTGATCAAGATCCTTTCTGATCACAAGAATCTAGAAATCTTCAAAGATACTCACAAGCTTTCTCAATGACAAGCTCGTTGGGCCTGATTTTTGACTTGTTTTCATTTTCTTATCATTCATGTTGTGGGAACCCAAATGGGAAAGTCTGACCTCTTATCCAGATGACCTGATCATGACAAAGGCAAGCAGGATAACATGGATCATGTATTACTTCCCTCCACCCTATTTGTGAAAGCCATAACTATCCTATTCAATGATGAAACATTGATATTGCAAATTTGTCAGATGCAAAGCTTGGATAATGAAGTAACACTTATCATTCAAACTCTTCAAGCACCAAAAGCTAGTCCTCTTCAGAAAAACCTCGAGCAACATTGGGATATCTCTGATGGACTGGTCTTCTATTCCTCTCATCTCTACATTCCCCCTGACTTGCCCCTCAAACAATCCCTGTTACAATGTCTCCATGATCTCCCATCTGCAGGTCATCCAGGGCATTTCCAAACTTATGATCTTGTCCAGCAATCATTTTGGTGGCCTGGAATGCACAAATTCATTTTTGATTATGTTTCAGGATGTCCTATTTGTCAATCAACAAAAAATCTAACCCACAGACCTCACATTCCACCACAGGTAATCAATCCAATCCCAAATTCTCACCCCTTTCCCATGGTCACCATGGACTTTATTGTCACATTACCCATCTCAAATGGATATGACACTATTGCTGCATTTGTTGATCATGATGTTACTAAGGCAGTGGTTCTAGCTCCTTGTTCCAGTTATATTACCATGGAACAAACCACCATTCTATATGCAGAACATGTATGGAAACAGTTTGGCATACCCAAAAAGATCATCTCTGATTGTGGACCACAGTTCACTTCCAAATTTACCCGTGCTCTCACTCACACCCTTCATATCTCCCAGAGTATGTCAACTGCTTATCACCCTCAAACTGATGGACAAACAGAATGCTACAACCAAGAATTGGAACAATATCTCTGTGCCTTCTGTAACACATGACAAGACAACTGGTCCTCCTATCTTCCAATCGCTGAATTCACTCATAACTCCCATTGTCACTCTCATATGTTACAGGCCCCATTCTTTTCCCTTATGGGATATCACCCCTCAGTGGGCCCCTCCCTACCTTCCCCTGTTTCTGTTCCTTCTGTTTCCAACCGTATCACCACATTACTTACACTACACCATGATATCACTGTGGTACTCACACATACCCCACTTTCTCCTCCTATTTCTCCTTATCAATCTGGCAATAAGGTTTGGTTAGATGCCACTAACCTTTCCACTTCTCACCCATCTCACAAATTTCCCCCTTGCCACTATGGCCCCTTTTCTATTCTTTCTGTTATTAATAACTCTTCCTATCATCTTCACCTGCCCCCTACCCCATCCTGGAAACGTATTCATCTGGTTTTCCATGGTTCCCTTCTTTCTCCTTATCACTCCACTACTTCTTACAGTATCAAACCTTCTCCTCTGCCTCCTGACCTTGTTGATGGTGAACTTGAACATGAGGTTGAGTCTATTCTTGACTCTAGCTTCCACTGAAATCACCTCCAGTACCTCATGCATTGGAAACACTTCCCTGCTTCTGATGATGAGTGGCTTCCTGCCTCCCACCTGTCTAATGCCCCACTCCTCATCTCCAACTTCCACTGCTGTTTCCCCTCTGCACCCTGACCCCTTACCATCTGTCTTCCCCCTCACCCCATGGGTCATGGTCACTCTTAAAAAAAGAGGGGGGGGGGGGGGTGATTTCCTCAACTTCCTCATATTTTTCTATCTCATCCTCCTTCTCACCATGTCACAACCCCTCTTTCAAAATCCCTTGTCTGCAGAACATGTTGACACCTTTCATCTCATGTTCATCGAACTCCCCAACACCCAACCTCTTGCCACCTTCACCACTCTCGAAAGAGGGATACTTCTCAATTATTGAGGAACAGTCAAACATTTTCGAGGTTTATCACTGATAAACCAACATGCTATAGTCCTCCATGCCCTAGAACAATTAGAACCCAACATTACCTCTACAGTTCTACAAACCCTGCACACATCCCATTACCACCATCCCCTGACCACCAACCCACACAAGCTTCAACCCAATTAGAGGTGGAAAAGGAGGACACCTGAAAGAAGAGATATCATACCATCCTCAATGCATTAGCCACAGAACCCCAAACACCCCTGCTCTGCAGTGAAAGGGGACCCTCTGTCCCACTTCCTTTATCCATAAAGGAAGAAGACACAGATATCGATCTTGGCACTTACGTTACATCCCCCCCTCTTTCTTATCATACCGTTTCACCTGAATATCACACACCATCTCCTTCTCCCTTTCCCACATCTGATGAATCTACCACACTGTCCCCACAACCTTCCATGCCCACATTACAATCAGAATACGAATTTGATCCCCATCCATTCAGACTTATTCCCCCCATCATTTTTGGAATCCAATCATTTTCTGACCTTCCTGCTACCTATGTATCAGATACACTTGGCTGCCTTCATCGCACCCCATTGTCCCTCCACTACCCTGATACCCTCCCTCATGCTCAGCCAGTTCTAGGTCATCACCTGTGCACCGACTACAAGATTGCTCTCAAATTTAGTCATGTTATTAACAATCCCCACTCTCGACTTGATGCTGAAACTGCAGCTATATTCATTGGAGACAGAGGAGTACAGAACAGCATCAAGTGATATGTGGATTGGCATCATTGTGTAACTCAGCTTGACTCTCTCGATTATCACCTACAGCAAATTCATGCTCAGAGATGTCATGAGTTACATCAAATCACCAACTGACTAGTCAATGCAGACACATACCACCACACACTTCCTTATATGGCCTCACATACCAACACCAGTCGCACCCAACACCCACCATCCACTCACCAATCCCATCCTTCTTATCACCAATGCTGGATTTGCAAGCATATGGGTCACAAGAAAGTTGATTGTGTTGAGCACAGGCCATGTGCAAGAGAGGAACTAGAATAGTTCTTATCTATATGTCATGGTACTACAGTCTACTTATAGTAGGTACTGTGGAGCATGGACCATGGTCTATGTAGATGTCGAACATGTGTATCTATGTATGTGCGAGTTGCAGTATGTGTACAGTAGAAGGACGAAAAAGGAAGGAGTACATTAGTAAGCAGTCAAGCGTCAACAGATTGCCCCCAACAATGTGCTGCCCTTTGACCCCAATGATGCCCCACTCCCTACCCACTCACATTCACATTGTCCTGTCCAGCAGAGTATATCAACAGGTGGGGCTCTTCACCAGAGTTCTATGACTATGAAGTCAATGAGGGCCATGTGCATGACTAGGTGTATCATGGATGCTACATGGTAGATGGGGGGTCATGTTACAATTTTTCATTTCTATTTTTCACATCTACCAGTTCTACTGCACCACAGCAACTTCTTACTTACAAACCATTTGCACAGTATCACTGGAATATTCTATTCCACAGCTTGTACTATGTTTATCCCAGTCAAATAGTCCAGAACCTGGGATTGTATATGTATATAAGGACTACCCTACAGTACAGAGATCCCTAGCTTAGTCTCCTGTACTTCCTGGTGTCCAGTCCTTGCTTATCTGCCCTTATCTGTTGTGTTCTCATTGCATGTGACACCCTGAGCCTCTCATCTGATCCAGTGCATTCATAGCCAGCTGTCTTGCTGTACTAGTCTGTAACATGTATGGTGTTATCTGATGTTGATGCCATAAGGGACCCAACAGGGGAGATTTGAAATCCGGTTTGAACTTTGGAGCAGCCAAACTCATGGATTCACCTCAAAAGCCAAGCATCCCAGATGTCACCAGAGCCGTGTGCTGAATTGGGTGAGAAGGACAGCTGATCTTTGATGATGCTCAAGTGTTGGTCACATGTGACAGTCACTTGCTCTGTCCATTCCTGTGCATCCCATATAGTGAGTCTGTCATCAAAGCACTGAGTTATCATGTGCTTCTTGTCCAGCACCATGGAAAAGGCCCTCATATCTCCTAGATCATCGTGCTCCTCAATACAATAACCTGATTCCAGTTCAAAGATTTGTATGTATCCATCCCATGTTGCTACCAGCAGGTGATCTGGGCCAACAAATGCCAATGACATTGCCTGTCCATATGTTTTGAGCACCATTACAGACCTGTCAGCAGCATTTGCCGGCCAGACATAGACCTTCTCATCCACATCACCTGATGCTATTTGTAAACCATCTGTTGAGAACGCAACACAGCAGACAACATTCAAGTGTCCAGTATAGATGTCAACTTGCAAACCAGCTACTGCATCCCAGATTTGGATGGTTTTATCCTTTGAACCAGAGGTGATGTGCATGCCATCAGGTGAGTATGTGACTGAGAGAATGCAACCACTGTGGCCTGTCATGACCTGCAGAGGAGCCTCTGTGGAAACATTCCATAGCCAGATGGTCTTATCCCATGAACCAGACATGAGTCTTCAGCTGTCTGGAGAAAAGGCAACAGAATTGCAGCATTTGATGTGTCCTTCTAGGATACATATGCATGGGCTCTATGTCTGTTCTCATCCTTCAGTGATGTCAATGCCAGATTTTGATTTTGGTCTGTACACCTGTGACATTCGAGACTCAAAAGGCAGAAATGGGACAATGTGATGGTGAACCTGCAAACTTGCCACACTGATGACAGGGTAGAATTCCCACATCATCCTCATACAGTCCCCCAGCAGGGCCAGAGTCTCAATCTGTGGAGGCACCACTTTCTATTTTCAACCAGCAATGTTTGTTAATTGATCCTGCAAAGGAATCAACACATCTCACCTCAACTATCCTGTGTGCAGACTGCAGCCCAGTCATTGCCCCATCCAATTCCCCTAGCAAGCTCATCACCTCCAGCCAATTCAATAGTTGATTTGAGCACAAGCTGAGGAGTAGATCCAACATCATATCATGAATGTTACCACTTGACAGGTGCAACACCCAATGCCGACATGCATATTGTATGTGGGCAGGAATATGACTTGCAATTTGGACCAGTAGATTGTCAACATCTTGATTGTAAACCAATGGGTCACCAATCTTACACATATCTTCTGAAAGTGTCTGCAACACTTGCAGACAGCACTCCATGAGTGAGGTATGCTGTAGCACCTGGTTGACAAAGAAGTTGGTGTCATTGCAATGGATGGAGTCAATGAGGAAGTCATGGAATAACGGATGGATCAGCCAAATGGAACCTCCTCCTGCATCAGGGATGATGGTGATAGAGTGCAAGTGGTGAAGCATCAACTATACAGTGCCTTCCTCCAGGTCAAGCAAAGATTCCAGGCTCTCAGTGCCGAGCAGATCAAACAACAGAACAGCAGTCCCCAGAATGATTTGGAGACTGGCCTGCTGGTCCTTGCTGACGTCAGGGAATGCCTCATGGAGCACCATCAGGTACAGTATATCAAGATGGCAATGAGGAGAGGTCATGGGTGATGCAATGTATGTCATGGAGAGCACCTTCCCAAGCTGCCATTTTGGGTGACTTGCATTCCTGTCTTCAATAAAATTCACTACCATCACAGCAAAGATGAAGAGCCCTCCTGATTGCTTGACCAATCCCTCTACTTCTTCACTCAACAGCCAGGATGCTAATTGAAACAACTGTGTGATACACAAAAGCCTGTCCGCAAGATAGACACAAATGTCCTTCTGTGAGATACAAAATGGAATGCTATGCAGTACCAGCACATTCATATCTTCCATGAGCCCAGTGTCATGAAACCCCTGCATGATGTTCATTATGGGCCAGCTTGTGATCAAGAACTTGAAGGGGAAAAGATGGCCAGTGAATACAGACAGAGACAACAGGATCATCAACATCACATTCTCATCCTTGCACTCATCTAGTGTGTCAATGATGACAATACATGGTCAGAAGGCCTCCTCATGCATGACAGCATGCAAGGGGTTGATGATCAGCTTTTCTAGTTGCATTGAGGGAAGTGCATATTGCATGTCAGGGTCCTGATCCATTGCTTTGGATAGGTGTTTCTCGAACAAAGGATTGAACAATGACAGCTGATACACTATTGTGGGGAAGAGCAGGGAGATGTTGCTGCAGTCAGAGTCATCCCTCGAACAGAAAAAGGATGCGCTGAGCTCATGAGATTTGTTCAAATGACCAGCAATGGTCTGAGCAATAGTAGACTTACTGGTCCCTGCCACTCCATTGAGCCAGAATATCCAACCTTGTTGGTTCCCTTCTGTCAACAAAGTATTGGCAGCCTTGATGCAACCACTGAACCAGTCATAAATTGTATCGAGGGTCTCCAACCTGGTGTCCTTGGTGCATGACACTCATTTGCTATTGTAGTCGAATTGTGCAGCACGTGCATAGCATGGCATTGGACCACCTGTCTGTGCATCAGTCAATGTTACATACATATAAAAATGAATCACATATGATGATTGATCTTCTGTGGATGTTGTCAGCCTCTTTTGTTAACAATATCCAGAGCAAAAACAATACTGCACCTGTGTTGCAGCATACACTGCCTGACATGTAGCCTCTGCCTCATTGTGAACAACATTCTCCATCTTGTCAAAACATCCATGGATTTCTGTTTGAATTTCCTGTGGTGCACACTTTAGGAAATGTATGAGGACAGCCATGTGATCCAACAGACCTGTGCCATGACCTGTCCCATTCTGTCAAAACCTCCATACATTTCCATTCACACTTCATGCACACACATTTAGGAAACGTATGAGGATGACCATGTGATCCAACACACCTCTACCATGACCTGTCCCATTCTGTTAAAACCTCTGTGCATTTCTGTCTGCACTTCCTACACACACATTTAGGAAACATACAAGGACAACCATATGATCCAACCAACCTGTGCCACAGCCTGTTCCATTCTGTCAAGACCTCCATGCATTTCCATCTGCACTTCCTGCACACACATTTAGGAAATGTTTGAGAAAGACCATGTGATCCAACAGACCTGTGCCACAACCTGTTCCACCCTGCCAAAACCATCATGCATTGCTATTTGCATTTCCTACACATGTGTTTGGGAAACATATGAGGACAGCCATGTGATCTGATGCACCTCAACTCTCTTCTCTGTCATCAACATACTTTCCAACTGTAGCAGCACTCAAACATAGCTCAACCATAAAGATCAATTGATGATGGTGTACCAAAAAGCTGTCAAAAAGCTGCTTGAGTCCCTGCAGAAAACACGCTACTTTTGTAGCATCATGGTTTGCCTCAAAAACACGAGTGGGAAACCACTGCAGTTTGATCTGCTAAGGCTTGCCTGTCATCTTGATGATCAAGCTACATGTCCCATGTGTGGACTAGACTTCAGTACAAATACAGCATGAAAAAGAAAAAAAGAGGTAACCTAGCCAAATCATCTATATGCTGATGGAGGGTGGGTGAACATGGCTCAGCATCTTGCAGCTGGCCTCTGAGCATGGTAACAAGTCAGGAGAATGACAACATCAACTCAGCAATGTCTTCCTTGTTCTGAGCAGCTTGCTGTCTGTGAGAACCAGCTACCACTGAGATACTGTAGGGTTAATGTTTAGAGGTGAAGTGATGCACGTCAACTTGTTCAAGCAAGTTGAGGAGGCCATCAATGGGAGCCTGCAGAGGGGCTAATACAGGGGATACCCGCTCCACGAATTGTAAGATTGGTAATAAGACTGGATGCCGATGCTTTGTGGCACGACTCTGGAGCGTTGTAGAGGACAAGGGTCCAGGAGCAGAGGGGATTGAGGAAGACATGGTCTTGAAACTAGAGGGGATGAAGTTGCTAGTCATGGTGCAAGCTGGGATGCATCCTTATCTATGGATTGAAGATGATGTTGTGCTGTGAGCACCCAAATGGAACCAATGATCACAGCATGTTCATGGATACACAGCCTACAGGTTTCACATGGAGGATTGCAAGCGGGAGCAATGAAGACTGTCTGATCAACAACTGAACACCATCACACACAACAGGATGAAGCTAGAAAGTACCTGGTCGTGGATTTGAGGACAAACCTGTCCTCCATGAAGAATCTGAAGATTGATGGTTTGAAGATGAGCATCACAACATGTTGACAGTGCTTATGATACCATGGGTCTCCAACATCATGGCCACCATCCAAGTCTTTCATAATCTCCTTCACAGACCTTGACTACACTGGTCTGATGCTGTATCCTGTTCACCTTCCCCCCACAGGCTAGCTTGCCTTTACACATGCATGCACAACCACCCCCCTGCAGCTCCTGGTGGACACACTTACAGGGCCCATCATGTCATCTTACCTCAACCATTGTGAGCTGCAACAAGATGTTCTCCCCCTTCTGAAGTCTGCTGAATTGCTATTCATATACTCATCCTGAACATGACTGGATCCTAAGTGTCCTCAGCATGTAAGCCGCATCACATCAAAATGTCCCTGAGAACTGATGACACTTGCTTAGGTGTGAATTTCCCAGGCTGTTATTGTGTTGCTGCTCTGCAATTTCTTGCTGTGCAGGAACAAGAGTGGCCAATGGGGGGGGGATGTTGCATGTGGCAACTTGCTTGCCTCTTATCTTATATCCCTCCCATCTTTCTTCTTCCTTGCACAAGTTAATAAATTCATCTATGCTAGAAGGGCCTTTGCTCTATGTGTATAGCAGCACTCTTTGTGCCAGGATACAACTGCACTTTTGTACCACGCGGCCACCAACCATTGAGTGTGTAGGTGTGCACTTCAACAAGCCAGTCCAGTTGATGACAACTCACTTGAGCAGATTTTGATGGATATTCCCATTGTCTAATATTCTCTTTCTTGCTGATTACAACTGCTAGCCTCTTATGCACAGAATTCTCACATGTTTGGACATTCTACTCTCATCCCTCAAGAAATTCTCAAATCATTCAAGAAAGTTGTTCTCTAGCACCACCACCACCATCTTGACAATGCACCTACATGCTTACATTATGCCACAAGTGCATGCCAGCTCCCTGGATCATGGCACATCTCCAAGACTGCACTTACAGAGTCCACCTAAGCTGACAAAGCCTTCTTCACCATGGTACTTAATGCTCTATTTTCATTGGGTCAGGAATCTGAAACACATGATAGCCAGAAATCAAGCAGCAGTAAGGGCGAGTGGCAAGTGTGCTGGCTCCCACATGCATATCAACTTTCAGAACCAATGTTCAAGAAGAATATCATTAGCTCATGCAATAAAGTTATGTTGGTGACAGATTCTCAGAGACTCGTTGTACTTTACTTGCAGAAATTGTACAAAAGCACAGATTCTAGTTCCTCAATACACTTGTAGGCTGCCATCTATCATACCACACCATTCATCCTCCAGATACTGGGTCATGTACCATTGCATCGCTAATATGATTTTGAGTATGCTATGTTCATATGTCACCCCATTGTTCAGGGAAAAGCGATGTCAAAATGGCAACTGGCACTGACAAGTATTGTCCATTTAGTGTTCCTTAACAACAGTCTGTCTTTGCTCCCTCCTTTTCATGCCTAGCTTCCCTGCTATGTCAGATTTTGTACAGACCATACCATAGGCTAATTCTCCATTCCCAATCCACACCACCTGCGATCATTCTGAAGCTTAATACAAACGATCTCATGCATACCATCTGTGCTTCATGTCTGGTACAGTGCTAAGCTCAGTCACACATGATGACTGTTGTTCACTAGACCTTCAAGTGCACTGTGTCAGACTCCTACCGCTGACTTTATTCCCTACCGTTATTTTATTATTTCTTTTACTTTCTTTTATGTTTTCCTTTAGATCATCTGATAAGATAAGATCTTCATCTTATCTTTTATCTTATCTCATTGGATATCTTACTTACTGTCGTTACGGTCATCTCGGGGATTGTTCCCACAGCTGCTGCGCATCTGTAAGCTGTCTTCCCACACATGCTGCGCTTCTTACTACTGTAGACCTGCCCTTAAGTACTGCGCCTGGTCCATGTGCCGATCCATAGTACTATAAGTAGAGAGGTAGTTAGACGAATAGACCCCAGCTTGTTACAGCTGGTTCATCCCCCTCTTCTATAGTCTGAGTCTCCTCATCCCTTGGGCTTAGATCCAGGGCAGCTCTCAGTAAGCCTCTCCAAAGGAGAGCAGGGATAAGTCGGGTTCCGGTTGGTCTCGTGCTATGGGCTGCCGCTGTAGGCTTGATGATCCTGACACACTGGTGCTGCCAACATCCCAGCCCTGATGACTCAGCTCTGAGAGTTTCCATGGAGAATGAGATAAATGTTGAGCATGTGAGTTGTTGTTTACAGAGCATAGATGGAGCATGGGGAGGAACAAAGTTGGTGCCAGCAAGCATTGTCCACCTGTTACTCCTTCACCATGGTCTATGACTCCTTTGTCCTTGTCATTCTCTGGTTTGCCTGCTTCTGTATTCTGTTTCAGACTCCAGGTTGCTAGCATGATGTGGCGATGCACCTATTTTCACCCAAAATATTCCTCCCACACCGGCATATCGCCTCCAACCCCCAGCTTCCATTTCCCCAGTGAATCTGCACCCCATAAGAACCAGGGTGTTGGTATTCTGTAACTGGACACCCATGCCCTACAATGGACTGTCTCACTAGCCCACAAGAGGCCCTTAGCACTGACTCAGCAGAAGACAGTCATTCTGCATCTCAAAGCCTCAGGTTAAAGACTCCCAGGCAATGTGGAATGAGGACTGGGACAAGATATCAATGGCTGGATCAAACATCTGAGCTATCCCTAATAACACCATGTTCCATGCCAAGACTAATGTCCTTGTCAGTCTGGAATGGTCATGCAGGCACTGGTCAACAGAGATGGACTGGCCAGGCCACTTCCAATATCATGTCAAATGGAAGGGATATCCCAAATCTGACAATATCTGGGAACCACAGGGAAATCTAAGGAATGCACAACAGGAAATAGATGACTTCCACAAATGAAGGCCAAGCACACCTAGACCATTGTGCAGCCTGGGAATAGACATATTCACCTTCCAAAATCACCTGACCACACCCCTCACCCATACTTAAGGAAGTCACTTTGCATCCAAACTATTCATCATCCAACAATGTCTTCCCTCCCTGCCTCCTCAGTTGTCTCCTCCCCCCTCTCATCCTTCTCCCTCCTCACATCCCCCTACCACTGCACATCCCCCCTCCCCTACACTGAGGAGGATGCCTCCACCACTGCCACACTCATGGCCCTCCACCTCTTGGATGCCACCACCCTGCTTCCACCCCTGCTCAGCCCCCTCTCCCTGGCCTTGGGACTCCCCACACCTTGACCCATCCCCTGGGGCCCTCCCCCTCACTGGCTCCACCCCATCACCCCCTACCCCCCCAGGTGACCTCCTCACCCTACAAGCTGGAGTTATCTCTGGTTCTGCCCCCCTCACCTCACCACCTCCTGCTCAGCCTGCCCCCAGTTCCCCCTCTGGAGGAGCATATTACCAATGCCCCAACCTCCCTCCCAGGCCTCATCACTGCCCCTGCCTCCCCAGTGGCCTCTTGGGGAAACCCCTCAGTGAGCTGGTGGCCCACCTCCCACCACCATGTCAAGGCCTGGTCCTCACCCACCTCCACCCCCACCCCAGCCCCTCCAAGAGGGGCATGCTTCAAGTGTGGCCAGCATGGCCACCACCAGGCCCAATGCCCCAACCACCATTGCCACACCCCCTACTCCCACCCAGTTTACCTCCAGAACCACACCTACAACCCTGACCCCCACCACCACCACTCCAACCCCACATTCACAGTGTGGTGCAAGGAATGCAAGTTCCTCCAAGAACACCACCTCCAGGCCCAGTATGCCCTCACCTGCACCCATGAAGAGGCATACTCTGGGCCCAGTGGGTTACCTCCATCCCCCAGGACTGCTCCCCCCCAGCACCCCTGGTTCTTCAACAGGGGAATGCCCAATGGCTTCATCCCAGCCTGGGACACCCACCCCTTCCCTACCTATGAGGAGTAAGCAATGCATCACATAAAAAGGGGGTGATGTTACAAGGCACTTGCTTTGGCACCTTGTAACAGTTTTCTTTTTCTTTTTCTTTTTCTTTTTCTTTTTCTTATATTTTACTTACTATAAGTGTAGTAGTAACTACAGCAGTGAGCTTAGCTCCTACTTATAATAAGGACTCATTTCTTTTCTCTTTGAAGTACTTAAGTATTTACATACTTAATCATGAGCTTAGCTCCAAGTACTATAAAGACTTATCTTTTCCTTCATTATCTTCTTTTATTTATTATGACATTTACTTGCTAAGGACTATTACTATACAATTAGCAAGGATTCACCTTTCTTGCCTTTGTTTACATCTAGTTCATTTTGCACTTGTGGCTGAGCCACCTACTATAATCCATGGATGTGTCTTCAGTCATGTGATCTCATTGATTGCTGCACAATCATCATTGATCCATGAACCTTATTTACTTGTACTATCTTTAGCACTCTGGATTTGTAAAAGTAGTTGAGAGACTGGTGGTCTTAAACCCCAGTCTTGTCAACTTCACAATCTAGGGATTCTCCTATACCACACTTGACCTAAGCTCGCTACAAACTCGCTTTACTCTAAGAACTAAGTCTAAGATCTCTAAGTCACTCTAAGCATCACTAAGATATCCTAAACTCATTACTCTGGATCCTCATTTAGTCATCAGTGGTATCATCCTCATCAGGAATGGTTACTACACCTATCAAACACATATCCATTACATTGTTACCAGGGGTATTGTTATAGCAGACCTTCCCTAAGACCATCCAATAGGCCACTCTTAGCACACTACACAGAAAAAGAAGAAGGGAAAACTTCTTGCAAAGTGCTGAGAGTGTGTTTCTGTACATACATAGTATTTACGTATCTGCTCAATATCAAATTGTAGGCCCAGCCTATGGCAAAAGTCACAAGGATGGGAAGTGAATGGAGTGAGCTCAACAACCTAAAATACAACAAAAGCACAAAGATATCAGACTCCTACTGCTGACTTTATTCTTTACCATTTATTTTACTTTCTTTTATGTTTGTCTTTAGATAAGATTAGATAAAATCCATTTCATCTTATCAGATCTTGACCATGTCTAACCCACTATATTACTTACTGTCTTTATAGGTTCCTCAGGGATGGTTCCCACACATGCTGTGCATGTGCTGTGCATTGCTGCATCTTCTACTTTACTGACCTGCCCTTAGTTACTGCACTTGGTCTGTGTGTGATCCATAGTACTATAAATAGGGTGGTAGCTAGATGAATAGACTCCATCTTGTTACAGCTGGTTCCACCCCTTCTACTTTGGCTGAGTCATCTCATTCCTTGGCCTGGTTCCAAGGCAGCTCCCAATAAGCCCCCTAAAGGAGGCAGGAATAAGCCAGGTAGTGGGACATTCATGACAAGGGTCTGTCATCAGTTTGTCAGCCTGACAAAAGAGGAATTGTTGATTTTATCTGTCATAGGATGCTGGTCATCCCCCCTTTACATATTGTATATGTCTTCAAATTTTTATTTTATCTTATCTCCGACATCAATTTCTCATATGAATTTCTTTGTGCATCATTCCACTTTCATTTTCCATTTTGGGACATCTCTTTGTTCTTATACTTGTAGCTCCTCTTGAACTCTACCATCACTACAATATATGATCTTTCTCTCTTTTGCCTGAATACCTCAGCACTTCTCTCACTTGCTGAGTTGTTGCTCTTTCTGTGCACTCCCCTTTCTGTTGTGTACATTGTCTCCCTTCTCTTAGTACACCCTGTCTTCTTTTACTCAGGAACATGTACCTCACCCAGGACCAGGTCCTGGAGCCCTCAGTCATCTCCAGACAAGTTGTCTGGAGATCTGTGTTGTTATATCCATCATTGTATCCAGTCATTAAAGCAATCTCTTTCATGCTCTATGTCTTGACTGCAACCCTGCACCTGTTTTCACAGGAATGGGGATAAAGGAGATGATAGTATTCCAAGACTAACATGCTAACAAGTGGATATCTCAGATGTACTAAGCTAAGGAACTAGCTACTATACAAGTACAAGTACAGTATATACAGGACTCAGTGCACAGACCATGTACCATCACTGTAGGGCAGGCATACCAAGTAAGAGTTGCAGTAAATATGGGAAAGATACACAGCATCTGTGAGAAGACTTAGAGGTACTGTGGGAATTATAGTCATAACTGTACAATAATTGGCCTGATGATGAATGTATATGAGTCACATAAGTGATTGCAAGAGATCTATGATGCTGATAAGATGGACTATATAGATCTTGAACAATAAGATCAAATGCTAAGAGTGGCCTATTGGATGGTCTTAGGGATTTATTAATGAGGTACTCCTGGTAATGAGATAATTGATGTAGTTGATATAGATATTCCTGATAATGATGAAGAGAGGGATCAATGAGATAGTGATAAGGAGGATGACTCTGATGACTATATGAGGATCCAGAGTGGTGAGTGTATGATGTCTTAGTGATGCTTAGTGACTTAGATCTTAGACTCAGTGTGAAAACACAGGTGTGGATGCAAATGGAAAATACACCGTCACCATATAGAGATAGCCCTCTGAGGCCAGTATGAGGTAGAGGCACCACAAGAACAGAGTCCAGGGTAGATACATCTGAGGAGATAGAGATAGAGGCATACACAAGAGTAGAGGGTATACAGATAGAAAGAGTGACTGCACCAGAACAGATAGTGTCAGATAGTAAAGATGAAGAGTGTGCAATTAACTACATACATCAGCAAGAGGAAGAAGTGCTGAGGTATGTGGGGGAAAGAAAGAAAGTTGATATACAGTGACTTCCAAAATTGATTCATTGTTTTGCAATTTCTCATTGCTTGCTGATTAACTCAGGAACCAGAATGAATAAGACCAAAGTGTAAGTTGATGTCTGAAACTAGAACATCAGGGCTATACATTGGAAAATGAATTACATAATTTGGATCAGTATCCATGGAGATACAGACAGTTCAGTCGAGAATGTCATTGAATCAATTTTGTAACTGGTTGTCAGAACTGTCAAAGTCTGACAGATATGTGATTGACAGATTGTTGCTATAGAGATTGTATCTTAGCAACCACCTCAACTGAAGTTATTTAAGCACTGCCAACCCACTCAATGCTTTTCAATTCTCCCATGCGCTCTATCTCCTCTGCTCAGAAGGAAAGCATCATTGCTCTAGCCAGCAATGGTCAACCCACTTGTAAAATTGCTTCCTCTCTGGGTGTTAGCCAGCCTACAGTTGCCAGGGTCCTCCAAAACCTCCTTCCCAACCATCAGTCACCTCATTCTGGTTGTCCTTCCAAGCTCTCTGCCACCTCTGAACACACTATTGTTACACAAATCACTACATCAAAGGTTGCCAATGCTGTCCAGGCCACAAAGCACATCAATTCCATCATCCCCAACCCTGTCTCCTCACAAACTGTGGACCAAGTTCTTAAATGACATTCATTGAAGGCTGTAACAAAGAAGAAAAAGTCACTACTCTCTGCAGTATATCACAAGAAACATTTAGCCTTCACTTTGAAGTACCAAAACTGGACTGTAGAGGACTGGAAGAGGATCATTTGGTCAGATGAGACCAAAATCAGCAGAATTGGGTCAGATGGAAACCAGTGGGTTTGGAAGCAGGTTGGCCAGGGGCTGATTGATCGTGAGGTGCAGGGCACAGTGAAGTTTGGAGGTGGAAACATCATGGTATGGGGCTGTATGGGTTGGGAGGGAGTTGGAAGACTTGAAGAGGTTGAGGGGAAGATGAATGCAGATCAGTATGTGAGTATTTTGGAGGACAATGTACTGCCCAGCCTGGGAGAATCAGGGTTTTCTGCCAAGGATGTCATTTTTCAACAGGATAATGACCCCAAGCACACGTCCAAAAAGGCCACCAAATGGTTTGAAGACAATGATATCAACATTCTGGACTGGGCTCCACAGTCTCCAGACATAAACCCCATTGAACATCTGTGGCAACATATCAAATGATGGCTGGGGGAATATTCAACAATGCCTAAAGGAGTTTGGGAGATTTGGGAGAGTGGCAGAGGTGTGTCAGAACTTGATTGAAAGTATGCCTAGAAGACTTGAAGCAGTAATTAAGGTCAAGGGAGGTCATACAAAGTATTAGAATTCCTAGTTTCTGGTTTTTTGACAGGTAGTTACAAAATTGATTCAATGATACCCTAGATTAAGCTGTTTATATCTCCATAGATACTGATCAAGATTACATAATTGTTTATAAAATGTATAGCCCTGATGTTCTAGTTTTAGGCATCAACTTACACTTTGGTCTTATTTGTTCTGGTTCCTGATTTAATCAGCAAACAATGAGAAATTGCAAAACATTGAATCAATTTTGGAAGCCATGTTGAAGGAGGTTACTTGGAAAGAGCACACCGACTGTAGAAAGAACAGAATAATATTCTCAGTCTCTTCATAGAAGACTGACTGTAGCCATTATAGTACTGTACCTGTAGAAAGAAGAGAATAATATTCTACAGGAAGAAATAGTGAGAAGACATAAAACATGAACACTGTAGAAAGTAGGTACTGACCTCAGTCTCTTTGTAGAAGACTGAGGGAAAAGAAAAGATGCAAGAGAAATTTTCTGTAACTAACAGGTCCATCCATATCATCCCTGAGTCCCATGAGAGGTCCATGTGGTGCAGCCATGTAGTCATGCATTCGTGCGTTTGCAGTCACATGCAGTCGCGCACATCACTGTAAACTCCAACAAGTCACTGTACCAATAGTCAGGTATGATGACAATGTTGAGCAGCCAGTACATGCAGCATGGGGGCAGTGAGCAGCAGTTTGGGTGGTTGTGAACAAGCCAGATGCACTGCTGTGCAGTACCAGACTGTTGCACTGTTGCACTGGCACACTGCACCACATGCAGTGTGGCACACCATGCCCATGCTGCACTACCATGTGCAGCATGCACACAATTGTAGCACCATTATCTGAACCACATGGTGCTAAGAGCAACCTATTGGACAGTCTTAGGGAAGGTCTATAATACTACCCCTGGTAACAAGGTAGTGGGTACACGCTTGAATTGCGTAATAGATATTCCTTATGACAATGACGAAGGGAATCAATGAGATAGTGATGAGGATGATTCCACCAATGACTATCTGAAGATCCAGAGTGATGATCTGAGATGTCTTAATGACGCTTAGTGACTTAGAGAGATCTTAGATTGAATATAGGAGGAGTGAAGCGAAGTTGTGATCAAGCTTAGATCAAGCACAGTAAAGGAGAATCTCTAGATTGCGAAGTTGACAAGACTGGGGTTTAAGACTGCCAGTCTGTCAACTATTTATACAAAACTGGAGATCTAAGTATAGTAAAGTTGTGCAGTAATGCACAGTAAGTAAACGAACATTGCGCAGCAATGTGCAGTAAGTACGCATCCATGTGATATAAGTGGCCCAGCCACAAGCACGAAATGAACTAGAGATAAACAAAGGTAAATAAAGATGAGAAAGGTGAGTCCTTGCTAATTGTATAGTGATAGTCCTTAGCAAGTAAATGTTATAATAATTTAAAGAAAGATACAGGAAAAAAGGATAAGTCTAATATAGTACTTGGAGCTAAGCTCACACTTAAGTAGGTAAATACTTAAGTACTATAAAAGAGAAATGAAATGAGTCCTTTACTATAAGTAGGAGCTAAGCTCACAGCTGTAGTTAATACTATGCTTATAGTAAGTAAAATATAAGAAAAAAGAAAATGTGCATTACGAGGTGCCAAAGCAAGTGCCTTGTAACACATGGCATTCTTAACTTACAACTGTCCTCCCATTCTTATAGTGAGATATGCACACATACCTCCTCCCATTCCAGGGGTTTCTTGGCCCCCAGCCATCCATCACCTTGACCAAGATGTCCATGGTGCTAGCAATCTCACACAATGTTACCATCATGTTATTATGGGCTCAAGGATGTTGATGCAGGCACATGCCTTGGAGGTGGTCTAGGCATGCCTCTCTACTGATGACTTTGTTTCTGTGTGTTCACTTTACACCAATAACCTCATGTGCACTGTCCTGTCATTCAGAGTGGCTCAATCATAAATGGATAAGTGCTCATGATGGTAAAAAGTGAAAGGAACATGCAGAAGCAAAGACAATGGAGAGGCCTTTGTAACTTGAGACCCATGCTGTGAAATGATGGCTTCTTCCCTAATCAAAATCTATTGCATTCAAA
>QLPN01003934.1:0-42732 GCA_003314395.1 Albatrellus ellisii
AGCCATGATGCTGTCTTTGAAGAAGAAGTTTTCCCTGTGCTTGTCTCTGCCTCCTCTCCCACCATCCTGGATGTTTTTCCCCTGCCGACCACCGCCGACCACAATGTCGACAGTGACGATGATGGCAGCAACGATGGTGACAGTGATGTTGATGACAACGATGGCAACAGAGACGACGATGGTGACGACAGTAGGGGCGATGCACCTGTTCCTCAACCTCCTCCTGCTGCTGGTCCTGCCACTGTGTTGGCCCTGGACCCCCACCAGGAGCCCCCTGTGCCAGCTCCTGCTGCTGCCCCTGTGGATGCCCCTGCCACTCCTCCACATGTGCCTCCTCCTTTGTCTCCACCTCCTCGTACTCGTGCCCACTGATCGGAGCATCACATTCACAACCAAGGACCCCCTGACTCACCTCCTTGGCACAGTGCTGTTGCCACGTCTCCTAGTTGTCAGCAGCCTGCTGTTCACCTCATTGACGACGACTATCTGATACCCCATTGGTCTCAGTGAGTCTCACATCATCCCGCTCATTTTCATGATAGTGCCTATGGTCTGCACGAGTTTGTGGACATCCTCAGCAAGGGGGGGAGTTCTGACGTCAACGACGACATTTTTGCTACGCCTCACGGGACACCATCCATCTCCACCATCCTTTCTCATGCTGTGACACGTGACCCTCTAACACTGAAACAAGCTCTCCAAAGCTCAGACTCTGATGCATGGCATGCCACCTGCAAGGAAGAGCTCTCCTCCCTTGCAAAGCTCCACACCTGGGAGCTTGTTGATCTCCCAAAGGGACACAACATTGTTGGGAATAAATGGGTCTTTAAACACAAAGTGGATGGAAGATACAAGGTGCGTCTTGTTGCAAAAGGTTTCACTCAGGTACACAGCATGGACTACAATGAAACGTTCTCACCTGTTGCATGCTTTGAGTCTCTCCACACCCTCCTTGCTATAGCTGCTCTAGAAGATTGGGAAATCCACTCTATGGATGTCAAGTCGGCGTTTCTGAATGGAGACCTAGATGAAGAGATCTACATGGAGCAACTGCAGGGTTTTGTCACTCCTGGTGCAGAGACTAAAGTCTGTCACCTCTCCAAAGCAATCTACAGGCTAAAGCAAGCATCGCGACAATGGCACCATAAGATGCACCACTCACTCCTCGGCCTCTCCTTCACCTGCACTTACTCTGACTCTGGAATCTATGTCTCTACCTCCTCTTCCAAACCATTGATCATTGTCCTATATGTAGATGACATCACAGTCATGGGAGGGTCATTAACAGAGGTTGAAGAATGCAAAGCGCAACTACAAGTGCTATTTCAGATGACAGACCTAGGCGAGATCAAGTCCTACCTTGGTCTTCATGTCACAAGGGATTGAGACGCCCGCACACTTCAAATAGATCAAGAAGCATATGTTCTCGACCTCCTTGATCGCTTTCATCTAGAAGACTGCAACTCGACTTCCACTCCGCTTCCCCCAGGTTCCTCTCCTGTTAAAGCCAACAACAACTACACCACTGAATCCTCTCTTCACATAGAATATCAACAGCTGATTGGGTCACTCCTCTACACTGCCATTGTATCATGACCTGACATCATGTTCACCGTTATGAAGCTGTCCCAGTTCCTCATAAATCCCCTTCCATCTCACCTCACACTAGCCTGTCACATCTTGTGGTATCTCAAGGGAACACTCCACCACCACCTGTGATATGATGGAGGTGGCAACAATGGTATGGTGGGTTATTCAAATTCCAATTGGGCAGCTGATCACAATGATTGAAAGTCGGTCGGAGCATATGTGTTCTTACTGGGCGGAGGTGCCATTGCTTGGTCTTCTAGGAAACAGCACACCGTATCATTGTTGTCCACAGAAGCAGAGTACATGTCACTCTCACAAGCAGCAGCTCAGGGGATGTGGTTGCATTCACTACTGCAGGAAGTTGGTTTTAGTTTTCCCTCCTCTCTTCTTCTTTACGGTGACAACAAAGGTTCCATCGATATCGCCAATAACCCTGTCATCACTTGTGGCACTAAACACATCAACATACATCACCATTACATATGGGACTGTATATCCTCTGGTTCCATTTCTGTTCATCATCTCCCTTCCTCATCTGTCATCGCTGATACACTCACAAAAGCTCTCCCCTTCCCATCATTTTCGGTTCATAGATCTCGCCTTGGCTTAGTGGAGTGTGTTCCCAGTAAGGGGGGTGTTGACGTCCCTTCTGCTTTGTAATAAATTCCTTCCTTTTTGGTATCTCTACTGTACAACACACTCCAATACATACATACAAGGATACACACGTCTTCCCTTCCAAGTATGTCTGGTCCATGCACTACTTAACTTACTATAAGTAGACAGTAGCATTGTAGTAGAAGAATAAGAACTATTCTAGTTCCCTCTCCATGTATGGCCTGTGTTTCACACCATCATCATACTTGAGGAGTGCCTCCTGGATCTCAGGCCAGTTGGGGTTTACAGTCATGGTGAGGAAGATGTCTGGTTTGTGCCCATAATGATGAATGGCCATGGAGTTTTGGAAGAGCTGGTACATATGCCTTGCACTGCTCTGGTGGGTGGAGGGAAGGATAATGCACTGACCCTGCTGTCCAAGATTGACTGGAGCACCATCTTAGTTGCCATTAACTGCATCCTGAAGCCCTTTATACAGATCTGCACATATCTGTTTTTGATGAGATCTGACCCAGTAAAGGTTGCTCTCCTCAATTGATGCCCAGGCATCCACCAAGTGCTAAGAGCGGCCTATTGGACAGTCTTAGGGAAGGTCTATAAGGTTACTCCTGGTAACCAGAATTTGGATTTGAGCTTGATGAACGTAATAGAGATTCCTGATGATGATGAAGAGTGGGGTTAACGATATAGTTATGAGGATAATTCCACCAATAACGATTCAAGGATCCAGAGTGACGAGTGTAAGAAGTCTTAGCGACATTTAGTGACTTTTAGAGTTCTTAGACCTTAGTTCTTAGAGAGTGAAGTGAGATGATAGCTAGTTTTGATCAAGCGCAGTGTAGGAAAATCCCTAGATTGTGAAGTTGACAAGACTGGGGTTTAAGACCGCCAGTCTGTCAACTATTTATACAAAACTGGCGATCTAACTATAGTAGAGTTGCACAGTAAAGTGCAGTAAGTAAACGAAAATGCGCAGTAAAGCACAGTAAGTACGCGTCCATGTGATATAAGTGGCTCAGCCACAAGCGCGAAACGAACTAGAGATAAACAGATGTAAATAAAGACGAGAAAAGAGAGTCCTTGCTAATTGTATAGTAATAGTCCTTAGCAAGTAAATGTTATAATAAATAAAGAAAGATAAAGGGAAAAAGATAAGTCTAATATAGTACTTGGAGCTAAGCTCACACTTAAGTATGTAAATACTTAAGTACTATAATAGAGAAAAGAAAGAGAGTCCTTACTAAGTAAAGTGGAGCTAAGCTCACACTTGTAGTAATAATACTACACTTTACTAGTAAGTAAGATTAAAAAGGAAAAGAGAAAAGAAAAAAGAAACCGTTACAAGGTGCCAAAGCAAGTGCCTCGTAACACCAAGTACTGCTGGAAGAGCTTGCCACTGTGGAAGATGATGTCTGCCTTGTTGTGTCTGGTGAAGGCACAGTATGCATAGTAGCAGTGCTGGGAGGCATTCTTGTGTTGGTGCAGGAAATGTGGTGTGATGGCGAAGGTGATGGGGATGTGATCAGATGGGGAGGAGAGACCAGAGATGCAGTGAGAAGTGGGGATAGGCAATGAGGGCAGTGGTCATACTTAGGATGATGACAGAAAAGATGATAGTGAAGATGAAGAGAGGATTGCCCATGTTGGGATGACCAAAGGAGAGTATTGAAGTGGATACAGAAAAGACAGGTGCAGGCACTCTGAGGAAAGAGAGAAGATGTCCACTTGTTATTCTGAGACACTATAGAGCTACTGATATACAAACTAAGATCATGCACAGACCACACTGACTAATAAAGTGTGGGCCATGGGTATGTAGAGGGAGAGAAGAGCAATAACAGATCAGATAAGATAAGATAAGATCAGGGCAAATTCAACATCTTGCAGTGCATCTGACCACCTGGACCTGGCTGTGATGGTATATTGAGGTGGAAGCCAGAGTCACCTTTGGGGAAGAGGAGGACATAATGCAATGGGGAATAACTATGATGCAGATGGATGATCCTCTTAAGGCTACCTCCATGAAGTCACACAACAATGTCATGATGCAAGTCCACCTGTTGTCCTCCACTCCCAGGAATGATGGCAGCAATCTCCTTTGCAGTGGGAGCATTGTATCTGTGCAGGTCTGTGTTGGGATCTACAGTGATGCAAACAGCCACATTGACTTGCTCTTCTGGAGCCTTGTCCTTGAGGATCTCATGAGCTTGCCTGTACATGTTGATGTATGGGTTGGTGGCAAGTAGCATGGCATGGAGATCAGTCATGGTGGATGGGTCAAGATTAGGGTTGTTGGCCAAGCATGCATTCACAGCAAGAACAGCATCATTGACATTTGCAGCAACAGATGTGAATGCAAATGCAGCATTGTACTGGTGTATGTTGTTCCTGAACATTTTTGCAAGTGGATCACTGCCCTTCAACAGTCTGGAAAGAGTGGGTGGTGGCTGAGCAAAGGGAGGGAGCTGGATCTGACCCTGCAGGCAGCATGTGCCAAATTGAGGATGGATATTAGATGATCTTGCCAACTTCTCAGACAGAAAGTGAAGAGCATGAAAGTGAAGGTATTCTTTATCCATGGGGCCAAGGTCATGGCAGTGTTCAGGCTCATGATATCCTTGAAAGCCAAGAGGGATGTGGAGTGGAGGGGGTGCAGGAGGCTGTGGCTGATTCACTTCAGGATCATTTTGCTGAGGCTGATGATGCTGAGACATTTGGATATTGAAGTCCACATCCTGGGCATGCTCCTGAGATAGCTGCTGATGCTGATGCTGGTCCTGTGCTGCTTGCTGTACCTGTCCTCCAGTTTGCTCCTCCTAGAAAAATCAGTGCAGATGAGCCCATGATCTAATTTAAATATATATGTTGCAATTACTGACCTGTGCTGGCTGTTGTGGATGTGCTGCTGCAATTCCCTGTGTATTCTCTGTGACTTGCTGCTCCAAGACCTGATGCAAGGATATAAATCCAGATTAGATTGTAATCAGATTTTATATATATACCACAATATGACTGACCTGTACATGACCCTCCTGCTGCCCTCCAAGATTGCTTCTGTGATCCCTGACATTTGCAGATTGATTTCTCCCAGCTGCAGCCTGTGCTTTGTGCTGATTTACCCACTCAGCATGATGCTGGTCAAAGCCCTGATGCAATTGTTGATCATGATTAATGTGCTGCTGCTGCTGTGGTGGATTGGCAGGTCCAGGAACCCCAGGATGCCCTTGAACAGGGACAGGTGGATGGTGTGGATATGGGAAGGGGACAGGCATAGGCTGATATCCATGTGGGTATGGATGATGGTACAGGTGTTGTGCTGGATTGTAGTTAGGGGGTATATATTATTGTACAGCCTGATATTGCCATGCTGGAGGGGGAAGAGGATGTTGTGGGTGGAGAGGAGCAGGATAATAAGTGAATGCAGGGGCAAGAGGATTATGAGGGGCAGGAACAGGAGGGTTCTGGGGGAGAGGGGCAGGGAGAGGGGCAGCCTGTGGCACTTGGTCAAAGTTAGGCTGTGGAATATCTCCCACAGGAGGATCCCTTTGCTGGGCATGGCATGATGATGGTGATGTCATTTGTTGCTCATGTTGTTGAATATGTGCAGACAATGACAACTTCATTTGGCTTCTATCTACTACACACTTCTTTGTCACCTCCTTGGACTACACCACACATCCACTTACTTGTCTGAGTAGATCACACCCCACTTACTTTTCTGGGATGACATACATCCCTCCACATAAGGTAGCTGTTGTATTCTACTTTAAACTCTCCACCCCAACTCTACCTACCACCCACTATATAAGATAGAGACTTCACTATACACCATCCTCAGACATCCTACATATTGTCTTAGTGAGTACCCCTCTACCTCCATCTTATTCTCCTCTCACTTCACCTGCAGCATCTCTTACTACTGTGTCATGGCACCTACTGTGCTCATGTCATTTCACACTGCTGCAGACATGCGCTCTGCTTTCTCCCCATTTAGGGATACAATGTTTATCTTGTTATCAATCAATCTTGTCTTAGTTGCCTGCCCAAGCCTGTGTGTACACATGTTGCCTCCTATCTTGCTCATGCTGAGCTTGGCAAGTGCACTCAGGAGTGTGTGGTAGTGATCTAAGAAAAAGGAGGGATGGAGTCAGTCATACAGAATTGAGAATTGAGAGGTGTAGATGATGACATACCTCTGATCTGCATCCTCATGCTGGATCTCAGGGCTTTGATTGGCATCAGGCAGTTCTGGACTGAAAGGATCATGAAATGTTAGCAAAGAAAAAAAGAATGAAAACAAAAAGAGAAACATACCCAGGCAATTGAGCATGTTGCTGTGCATGTGGGGGTGGTGTTTCATGTTGAAGAGACCCAGGGCTGTCAGAGGATATATAGATATTTAGAAAAGGATGAGGGATAGAAATGAATAAAGAAATATACCTTGAAGTATTATCCACTTAAAAAAAAGAAAGGCAGCTGTGAAAAAAACCAAGAGCCAGAGCCAGAGCCAGAGCCAGAGCCAGAGCCAGAGCCAGAGATAGAGTTGCCAGATCCTCCACACACCCCAGATAGTCACAGTCAGAGGAAATCACTGCAAGGCAGTGTCAGATCACAATGCTTATGCCTTCATTATAAAAGGTGCAACTCAGGTATCACCCCTTTTCTGTTAGACAGGTGGAAGTGAGGTTGAGAGCAAAGCAGCTGAACACCACAGAATGAGAGAGGTCCAGCAATTGAATGAACAACTGCCTTTGGCAACAGCAAACTAAGGCCATGCTGGTAGACTTCACAATATTTAAGCTTGGTCTCTCTGAAAAGACCACCCAGAGCAAGCTTTGGACAGAAAGAAAGCAAAATGTTTCTTCACAAAAGAGAGAGAAACAGTCTAATAAGATAAGCTAGCAAGAAAGAGCCCAGAGTAGGTGGGTGGAAAGAGGAAAGATGAGCTATCAATGAAGTTGCTTTGATGTGCTGCACTATGCTGTGGTGCTGATAAGCATTATGTGCATGTAATGCCAGGAAATGACCATCAGTGACATCAGGCAAACAGTGACATTAACACACTGCATGCAACAATCATCTGCAGTCACATCAATCACACATTTGCTTAGGCATCAGACTATAGGACTGGGTTTAGCTGATGAGGAGCAGGACTGATAAGACATATAGGCCAAGGTGTGGTCCATGGAGTCAGGAGTCACAAAGTCAGCATTTGACTCCACATTTCAAATATCCCTATGATTGACCCTACATTGTAAATTTTCTGTTTTGTTTTGTTGTGCTCCAGCCTTGGAGCTAGACTTGTATTTAGATGGTGCATTGTCAGTCAGAAAGAATAGATTCCCCCTGCCCATGATTTGTCTCCCCTCTCCCATCCAACTCTGATTGTGAAAAGCACATTCCTCCTCTCCCTCTGTGTATCTCACTATCAAGAAAGTGTGTGTACCCTGTAGGTCATGTTAATTATTGTGTTGCATTCTCCATTGTATTGCATTGTGTTCTCTGTTGTGTTGCATCTGCATTGCATTGCATCCACTACTGTGTGGTAATTATTGTGATTATCATGTCACATCCATGTTATATCTCCCTTTTGTCACCCCATCACATTGCATTATCACAGTTGTTGCACTAAACTACTAACTTCTACTCCTTGGTGTCTAGGGAACCTTATGACTTGCACCCCTCAGCAATCATTGTGGTTGTGGTTGTAGTCTCTGCCATCACAATACCACAGCACATATCAGTGCTGCCATGCACACACAGGAATTTTGTGCCACATGCATGTGCCATGCTGCCACACACAGTGTGCCACACCAGGGGAGGACAGTCTTAGTAGCAGTGCTTCAAACACAAAAAAACCACATGTTGGCCTCATTACACTCAGTTTTTCCCTAATATGGGATTGCTTACAAACTGACCTCCCATTCTTAAGTAGATGAGAGTGGAACAACATGAAGTAAATGAATCTTTGATGTGTAGTAGTGTGTCCAGCATTGTATGACAGGTAAAAACCAACAGTTCTGACCAGTGGCCTTTATCATGGTAGCATTGGCTCTACAACAGACCACATTGATGATGTACCCATTGTCTGCTGATTTGAAAATAGTAGGTGGCATAATATTTGTGCACTCATGTATTAGACTTATGTTGTCTATGTCTATGCCTCATACTGTACAATCCTGGGAAAGAGCCTATGCCTTGGTAGAGCTGAGTGACATATGGTTGTGGCATTCTTTTCTCAACAAGTTTGGACCCTTTCTCTTCACCATACTCCTGGGGTTGCTGAGACTCCAAGTGACAGGTTCTGATGCCTGTAGTTAGTGTTGAAATGGCTTCTTTTTGCTCTGATTGCTCTACTTAGTCACATGCCTACTGACTTATCTAATCCTGGTCCATGTGCACTATACTCCTTCTTATATATGATGATATATGAACCACCAGTAGATATGGTTTTTTCACATCACTCTATGCACATGGCCATAGCAGATTCTCAGCAGGTTATGGGCCCTACCCAGCCCACACCCTCCCTCTTAGTTGACACTCTATACTCTCTTGCTCCACAACTCCTCTTTCATAGAACTATCTTCCTCATCATCCTACTTGCATTCCTCTTCACTCTGATGCTGTCTCCATCCCTAAGATTGATGTACAACTTCAAGGAACCTCAAACTACCATCAATGGGCCATGTTGGCAAAATCAGTGCTCATCATGGGGGTATGGCAAATCATCACTACATCTAAGCTGCTCCCATCAACAAGCACCTCTACATAAGCTGATGGCACTGTATACACCACCAATAATGATGAAGACATATTCAACTGGGAAAGGGATGATGGAAAGGCCAAAGGCTACCAGGTCTTGGTTAAGTGAACTGATGACAAGCCCACACCAGACATATCCCCAGCCTCCTTTAGAGGACTTCAATGGGGAGCTGCCTTGAATCAAGGCTAAGGGATGAGGAGTCTCAGCACAAGAAGAAGAGATGAACCAGCTGTATCAAGCTGGAGTCTATTTACAAGACTACTAGCCTACATATAGTACTGTGGAACATGACATATCAGATACAGTAACTATGAGCAGGTTGCATAAGTAGTATGCACAGCAAGGCACAGCACATCCACAGCATGTGTGAGAATATTCTAGAGGATGAGTAACAACTATGACAAGATAGCAGATTAGATCAGACAAAGATAAGACAAGATGAAAAGAATCTGATCTAAAGAGAAATGAATAATAAAAGAAAATAATAATGGTGGGGGATAAAATTGCCATAGGAGTCATCACATCAGACAATGTGAGAAAGTGACATGAGTGGTAAATACAAACCCAGATCTAAGGTTGGCCCTATCCATTGGCCAGATAATACAGACAAACAGATACAAGGACAGTGATTGCTGATGACATGCTGAGCTGAATGATTTTGCTGGTTAGGTCAAGGGCTGTAGGGTAGCCACAAAGTCATTTCCCCATGTATCATCTCTTGCCAACTGCAATCATTACACTGACTAGCAATATGCTCTGACATGGTTGCTCCTGCTTCAGTGTAGACTGCCAAATGAAAGCCACAGAGGGTCTTCACTAGGCACAGGGTCAAGATCCTTGTGGTACCATCCCCACCCCAAATCCACAGGGTCATAATCAGTACAGCAGTCATTGTGAGCACAGGTTATGGCAGGCAATGAGAACTGTTATGATAGTTGTGATATTCAGCAGCATTTCCCCAAAGGGGTAGTAAGCAGATAGCATGTCTGCAGTGTAGTGAGTGAGGGCAAGTGCAGTAGGGCAATGCTGAGTGAAGTAGAGACTGTCAGACAGGGTGTTAAGACATCTGAGTAGTTGTAGTGTAGATGTCCATCTTTTATAGTACAAGGTAGACAGAGTTGGAGCGGAGTAGATAAGTGAAATACAACAACTGCATAAGTGAGAGGGACACACATTGTCCCAGAGTAAAGAGTGGAGTGTGAATGGCTTCGGGCTTGTAAGAAGTCCGGGGCATAGAAGGATGTGGTTGTGAGTAGATGTATGTATGTACTATGTAAGTAATATGTGTGTGTGGGGATGGGAGGTGAAGCTGAAGGAAAATATACATGTGTGTACACACTATATTTCAACAGTCATATCATTCAGACAGATGATAGATGCATTGCTAGAAGACTAATGCATTAGTAATAGATACTCATCATGCATTTGCATCTATGATGACAGAAGGAGAGCAGGACAGTGGATCATGAGCCTGAGGAAGTTCAGGCACACAACAGACAGATGGTTGGGGTGAGGTAGGTCACAAATGGTGGCAGTAGGATCAGGACTGGGACATGCAAGGGTGAAAGGAGGGTGTGCAGGGGAGGATACCATTGGCTGGAGCCAATGACACATGTGAGGCAGAAAGTGAAAGCACTAGTACTCTTGGACTGGTAGGACTGATGGCTGAACCTGATCAGACATGGATGGTACACTTATGCTCACAGATTCTCCCCATGTAGAATGCATGAAAACTGAGATGTGTTAATGTAAGCATGAAGCAGACCTTAAGACAGGGAGAGAATGTTGATGCTAGACAATCCCACAGGGTGAGACAGGGAGAGAGCTTTTCTATTGGAGCTCAGAGAACTGGAGTACAGATGGTATGGGATACAACAAGGTCAGACAAGAGCTAAAGCATAGAGAATGTGCATGGAATCTGAGAGTCTTATATATAAGTGTATGAGGCTATGCCTTGCCTCATAATACAGCTATGCAGCTGTGTTGAATGGCTGTGTGCAATTCTGAGTCACTACAAGGATATGTGAGTCAGAATGATACATTGTGAGTTATAGATCAAAGTGAAAGGCAAGATGAGCATCTGGATGACTGCATTTGTCACAGTATAAACAAGCTGATGTGTGAACTCTGTGATGAGGACCTCTCTAGCAGATGAGCACAAAAAGATCATGGAAGGCTGATCTTCACACAGTGGGGGAGTTGTGCCAGATATGTCCTGTACAGCTGCAATTCCAACAGACATGATTAGATGGATATGGAGTGGGTAGTCAGTCACAAATGGGATTACTGGCCCCTCCATGTACCTGTAGGACTTGCACATTGATGGGGAATGGGATGGGGAAGGGGAATGGGAGTGGGGTCATCAATTTAAATTGCATATTAAATAGCCATGAAGGGAAAAAGGTGATCAATGGCTTCTGCATTAACAAGGTGGTTGGTGAATCGTCTGCATTCCCATCATCATTGATTAAGGATCACTTGAAAGTGTTGATCCAACACATTGATGCAGTGTTCCCATGCTCAATATCACTCAGCATCTGCTGATATACCATTATCATGTATCATTCCCAGTGCACAGTCAACTGAGATGGATAAATGATAAGTGAGCATCTGTTATGAGACACTTGCTTTGGCACCTTGTAACAGACTTATTTTTCTTTCTTTTACCTTACTTACTATTAGAGCACAGTGTTACTACAGTTGTGGGCATAGCTCCACTTGATTGGTAAGGACTCTATCTCTTATCCTTTACAGTACTTGGTATTTACATGCTTAAGTTGTAACTCCAAGTACTATAAGGCATTCTTTTTTTCCTTTTTTTTTAATCATTATTTATTTATTTTACATTTACTTGCTAAGGACTATCATTACATTTAGCAAGGACTTGTCCCATCTCATCTTTATTTGTCTTTCACTCACACTTGTGGCTATTCACTTAGTTTACTATGGATGCATTCCTAGTCACATGATCTTGTTGATTGCTGTGCAATCATCATTGATCTGTGTACTCTATTTTCACCTGTACTATCTTTAGGATACATCTCTAACATAAGTAGTGGCAAGCCTGGTGGTCTTAAATCCCAGTTTTGTCAACTTTGCACTCTAGGGATTTTCCTATACTGTGCTTGATCTAAGCTCACCTCAATCTTGCTTCACCCTAAGAATTAAGTCTAAGATCTCTAAGTCACTAAGCATTGCTAAGATATCTATACTCATTGTAAGACCTGCAAGCAGGCTACTGATGATCTCAGCCATACATTTAGGTTCTTTACTTACTTTACAGCTGCACACTGGAATGATCTGGCAGTGCATAGTATGATATGACTATAGCATAGCATACTACACTATGCAAATGCTGCCAAGGAGACAGAGCTCCAAGACAGAGCAACATACATATGTGAATACTGTATTTAAGGAGCCAGGGGTGTGCCCCTCCTCTCCAGCTACTTTCCGGCCATTATGAGCTACCATGAGCTACCAGTCAAGTCCCACAAATTCTACACTACACTGAGCCTGCTGCTATCCCAGCCTAATATCATCTTCATCTCCCCATTACATGTTCTAATCCCACTGCTCTGGTCATACATGTCTATCTAACCACCTCTATACCTTGAACTCACATGGAAGCCATCTGCATTCTGTGCATGGTTCTCATTCATATATAGGTAGACTCATAGTGCATTGTATAATCAAGTGGACATCTCTCTACTTTTTGCTTCTTTTGTCTGCCCACTATCAGTCTTTACTCCTCTCCTCTCTCTCTGCAGTCTCCAATCATGGAAACTGCCCTACTTGTTGTCATTGTCTGTTACACTGTCACTATCTTGATTCTTTTAGCAGGCTATATATTGTACTCTGCCTCTGACTGCATGCCTGCTTGAGCTGGTCCTCCATTGCCTCAGCCCTGCACATATGCCTGCCATGTTCTGACAGTAGTGAGGTCACACAAGAGCACAAGGAAAGATGAGGGTAGGGGATGATATTATTCCAAGACTAATGTACTAAGCTAAGGAATACATGCTAGAGACATACAGTATATATAGTAAAGTGCTCCTGGTAACAAGGTAGTTGTTATGCACTTGATATGCTTGATGAACAGTCCTGATGACAATGAAGATAGGGATTAATGAGATAGTGATGAGGATGATACAACCAATGACTAAATGAGGATCCAGGGTGATGAGTTTAAAATGTCTTAGTGACACTTAGTGACTTAGAGATCTTAGACTTAGTTCTTAGAGTTTTATGAAGTGAGTGGAAAGTGAGCTTAGGTGAAGCACAGTGAAGGAGAATCCCTAGATTGCAAAGTTGACAAGACTGGGTCTTAAGACCACCAGGCTTTCAACTACTTATACAAATTAGACATCCTAAAGACAGTATAAGTAAGGAAAGTTCACAGATCAATGATGACTGCACAGCAATCAACAAGATCATGTGACTATAGGTGCATTCTGTGATTGCAGGTTTGGGCAGGCAACAACAAACAGATTATATATAATGATGCATAGGCAAGTGGTTCCCAAAAGGGAGAAGAGAGCAGTCATGGCTGCAGCAATGAAGTAGTTGTGTGGACAGATAAGAGGAGCCACAATGCAGTAGGGTGAGAGCTGCAAGGGAGTGAGAAGGATAGTAAGATGGGATAGAAGAGTACTCACTCAGACAATGTAGAAGACATCTGAGGAGTTGTAGCATAGAGATGCCATCTTATATTGTAGGGTGGAATGCAGGTTCACATGGAGAGTAAAGTGGTAAAGTACAAGGATTACCAAGTAAGGAAGAGGGGCACACATCATCTGGACACAGTAAGCAGGGCCTGTGTGTGAAAAATAAATAAGTCCAAGGAGGTAATGATGAGGTGAATGTGTAATATGTATGTAAGTAGTATGTGCATGAAAAGCTGAACAAAAAGTATGCATACATTTCAACACATCCATAGTAAACTAAGTGAATAGCCACAGGTGCAAGTGAAACAAGAGGTAAACAAAGATAAATAAAAGACAAGATATTATAAGTCCTTGCTAATTGTATAGTAATAAGTCCTTAGCAAGTAAATGTTATAATAAATAAAGAAGAAAAGGATGAAGGCACTTTACAGTACTCTGGAGCTAAGCTCACAGCTAAGTATAGGAATACTATAGTACTGTAAAGGTGAGGAGATAGAGTCCTTACTAGAAGAGTTGGAGCTAAGCTCTCAGCTGTTATTAGTATTACACTCTAATAGTAAGTAAGATAAGATAAGAAAAAAGAAAACAAGTCCATTACATGGTGCCAAAGCAAGTGCCTCATAACACTCATCATCACTGTCAACCCAACCACCATCCCCAAAATCTCTGTCATCCTCAAAGGTCAGGACAACTACTGTTGCTGGGCAGCAAGGGTCAAGTCTGTGTTCATCATCATGGGGATCTGGCACACTGTCACCACTAGCAGACCTCTTCCAAACTACAAGTCTCATGACATTGAAGGAGGACACCCATGCCAGATACTCATGAATGAGGAGGAGATAGAGAAGTGGCAGGACCACAACAGGATGGCTAAAGCAGTAATCACCATGCACATTGGTGATGTACCCAGTGCTCTCATTGAAGGTGACATACTCACTGCAAAAGACTGCTGGGATGCATCTGAAGTGCTGTATGGCAGGCAATCTGCTATGGCAGCCTTTGTCACCTTCCAGAGTCTCTTTGAAGCTCACTGTGACATCACCATCCCTATCCTTGCATAACTTGATGCCATGGCACTCATTCAAGAATGTCTCACCAGCTTTGGAGTACATGTGTATGACCAACACTTTGGCTTCCTGATACTATGGGTGTTGCCCCCTTCCTGGGGACAGCTTGCCTCTGCCATCCTCAGCACTGCAGACATTGCTCAACTCTCCCCCTCCAGTATTCATGCCTGGCTTCTAGACAAAGAAGCTTGTACCAAGTCTCAATCTTCCATTGCAGCTATAAAGCCAGCCAGTACAAGTTGACAGAACCAGAAGCTTTGCCCCTGTTGTGGGAGGCACAATCACATGGTAGAGAACTGTGGGTGTTGCATGGGGTGCCTGTGGATGTTAAGGCTAGAATGGATGCAGAGAAGTGATTGATACCAGACATGGGTGAGGTGGCAGTACATTACCATGTTGTCTACTGGTACTGGGGAACTGAGCACATGTTTCTATGTGGGGTGTGACAAAGTGCCCTGGATGCTAGACTCAGGATGCACTGATCACATCTCACTATATCACAGTGACTTCTCTCCCTGTATGGTGCATACTTGGGACATCTCACTTGGTGATAACTTGACCCTTACCTTGGTATTGGAAAAATTGAATGGAATGCAAACAGGGGCAGTAAGCTCACCCTCTCAAATGTCTTACATGTCCTCACTGCCCATCATTGCTTCCTCTCCATCAGCAATCTTGATAGTCTTGGGTTCACTATCACTCATGTGTCAGGGTCTTGCATCATCTCAAAAGAAGGAACAGTTTTCTGCACAGGGTTCTTAAGGAATGGCAACTATTGGCTAGAGCTGACCACTCCTCCTTGTCTCAATGCTGCCTCCTCTGTTGCTCCCTCCCTTGATGTCTGGAATCTTTGCCTTGGTCATCTCTCATGCCCATCATTGCCATGCACCTTCCTTCCCACATGTTGGGGTTCATGGTTGGCCTTCTGCACCTGTCAGAATGTACTTATTTTTCTTTTCATTTTATGATTTCCTTTATCCCTATTGCTCAAGATCTACTAGAGATATCTTATCTCATCTTATCAGTAGATCTTATCGTGATTATCGATGACACATATTCATTTAGTCATCAGGCCACTTACTGTACATTATGACTACATTTCCCACAGACATTTACTGATGCAGTGCAATGCTGTGCATTGCTTACTGATACTTCTCACAGATGCTGTGCATCTTAGTTACATATGCCTGCCCTACAGTAATGACATATGGTCTGTGTGCCAATCCCTGTAGTATATAAGGAGTCTCACATAGTAGATAGTTCTTTAGCTTTATACATCTGAGATATCTGCTACACAGTGTGATAAGTCTTAAGTGTATTGTCTCCTCTCTTTGCCAATCCCCTTTCTTTTACAACTGTGACCTCGCTGTCTTAGCATGCACCTCACAGCACCATCCTTGTCATGTGATGGCTGCACCCTTGGCAAGTTTCATTGTGCCCCCTTCTTCCCTTCATCTTCACATGCAACCACCATCCTCCAACTTGTTCACTCTGACCTTGTAGGTCTGATGTGCATCCCATCTATACAAGGTGATATCTACTTCATCACTTTCCTCAATGACTTCTCTGGATATGGTGTTGTTTACCTGTTCCAATGTAAGGACCAATTCTCCTCTGCATTCACTCAGTACCTTGTGTAGGTGGAAAACCAAGCCTCCATGCATCTACAGATCTTATGGAGTGGTTGGGGTGGTGAGCACATGACTGTGTCCCTTCACAACCTCTTACTGGCAAAGGCATTGAACATCAGTTCTGTTAAACTTGCTTCCATTTTACTCTGTACACACTCTCAGCCACAGTTGCTTACATGGTCTGTGCACTGTCCATAGTTGTACTTATGTCTGCTGCTCTTGTCTCATATTATCATTGACTCTAGTCACATTCCCCACTTGTCTGAACTCATAAGCACAAGTCCACTGGCTGTTTGTTGGCAATGGCCAGATGACATCCATCCAATATGGGCAGCCCACCTTTCTGAACAAATCTGGGTAGGGCAATGAATGACAATAGCACCATGGAGTGGAATGAGCAGGCAACAAGCCAAAAACATGTGATTGCAGAGACTAGGGCTAATGCTCAAGAGAGTATGAGCAGTGGGCCAGGTTACCACATCTGAGGAGAGAGTAGATAGAGGTATATGCAGAAAGAATGACTGCTGAAACAGGTAGTGTGAGATAAATGATAAAGAGTGCATGGTAAATTACATACCTCAGCAAGAGTATAAAGTGCTGAGGTATGTGGGCAAGAAAGAGGAGTTTATACAGTAAGGGTGACATAAATTTAGGGAGGAGCCCGAAACATAAAGAGAAAAGATAAGATAAGATTAAGAGTGAGATAAGCATCCATAGTGTGTCCAGTGTCATATAACAGGCAGAAACCAATACTTTCACTGTTTTGTAGTATACTACCACTACAATATTATTATGTTGTAGATACTATGGTTACATTGTAATACACTACAATTTATTTGTAGGGCAGGTTGATGAGCAGCACTAGTGCCAAAATAGTGACTTAGCTTGGGTTCAAACCAAGGGCCTCCCTTACTCCAGGTGGGTGCTCTAACCACTGAGCTACCAGGACTCAGTTATGTGAAGTGCTATTAGCATGATGTGAAGCTGTTCACAATATGTGGCTGCATTAACAATGAGTGGCCACCATTGACAGTAGGCAGCAGTCCACTCCATTGTGCAGCTATCAGCTGCTCACTACTTCCTGCTGTGGCATACACTTTGGCTGCCATCTTTCCAGCCCCTGCTGCTTCCCACACCTGTGCTTATTACCTGTAGCTTTCTACATCATTGCAAGTTGCACTATCTCATCTTGACTTTGCTAGCAAGTTTATTAGCAAAATATTTCATTAAACTTATTGTAATGCTACTTGCACTTACCACAAGAACAGTATTGTTTTTCTCATACTTGATGACTTGAAACAAATGTCATTAAAGTGTGGGTACAACTTGTACAGTTTGTGGTTACAATACATTGTGCTTTTGCACCCCTTGTTATTTCTACTGCCCCTGCTCATTGCTAGCTCCTGCACAATTATCTTTAGGCCTCTCACTTTGTTGGGCCTCCTGTGCCACTGCCTCCCCCTTGCTCTGTTGCCTCCTGTACCTTCACCTTTGATCCTATGTGACATCAAGGTGTTGTGCATGTTGGAAATTGGGTGTAGTCCATGTGAGCTTATGTGATCTCACAGCATAGGTGCAGTGCAGATGCAGGGTCTAGGATATGAAAATAGCTACTTTTTTGTGTATGCCCTCTCATGATTGCCCTACCTTTTACCCCCTCTCCCTCCCCCCCCTTGTAGGACAAATGTGCCATCTTGCAAGTGTTCAACTGTGCATTTCAACAGTGCACAACCTGAATGATGCCACAAGTAGTCTGTATCCTAACACTATTCCAGCCTGTTGCCTGTCCAACTTCAAGTTCATTCAGGAGGACAGCCACAACAGGTGCCTAAATATGGAATCCATCAATTTGTATTTGAGGATGGAGCACCAATGGCAAACAAGCTCAGTTGTCCACCCAAGGTGATGCAGAGCAGTTTGATACTTTGACATGATTTGGCTCTCCAGCAGTGTGAATGGCTGCATGTAGCAACTCATCCACAGAATATAGGATAATTGGAATGGCAGCTCTACTCAACATCCAAGGCCACCATCTCAGGCCCATCTGGCCTTGGATGGCAAGGAGTGTGCTTATTCCCATGCTCCATTCTGTAGATGGACAACTTTTAGGTAAACAACATCCCTAGTGCATTGAGGGACACAGAATGAGTGGATGGAAAAGATGGGAGCTTCTGCTACAACTGCCTCTTCCCATCTGTGTGCTCTTGGATGATGGCATGATGAGAGGAACATACAGAAGCAAAGACATTGGAGAGGACCTTGATGACTACACCATGAGAGATGCAGTATAAGGTACTGTCTGTGAAGGAGACTAGATACAATGACACTTTTGCACATATCATGAGACAAAAGCAAAGGAAAGAATGAAAACCAGGCTGAGCCTGTCCCCCCAGTAGGCAGGTTCTCAGCTATTTAAAGACTGGGAATATGTAATCTGTTGACATCCATGTTAATGAGAACAATAATAACCACATACCATGCAGTAGCAATGATATCACATGGAGGGAGATATAATACTATGTTCCAAGTCTCCCATAAAACAGCACATATTAGTTTCAAGGTAAGGCCACACTCACACAGTGGAAGCCACTACAGTATCCACATTTGGAGCTGTTGAATATCCACTGTATGTCGTCAATACATCTCCCACTTCTCCTTTTTCATTCGGCACTTGTTTCCCTTCACTGGCACTCACACTTTACATACACTTGACATACTGTTACATCATCACCACTCCTCGGGCTTTTCCCCACTCCCACACCACTTGCACTCCAGACGACACACATCCCTCACATACATAGGCATCCTTGTACTCTAGGATTATATCCCCCCTTCAACCTTACTCCTCTCCACTATATAAGGACACATACCTACTATACTTCTCCTCAGTCATCATCTTACAGACACTGAGTGAGCACTACCATCCTCTGCACCTTATCTTCTTTCTCACTATCCCTGCAGCTCTCACTACTGTGTCATGGCACTCTATCACTGCCCACACCTCACCTTACCTCTGCAGCCATGCTGCTCTCTTCTGTCTACTTACAATCAATGTTCATTGTCATTCTTGCTGCCTGCCATAGCCTGCGCAAACAGGAGCACTATTGTTGAATGTATTATGTGTGCAGGAGGAATATCTGCATTCATCACAGGTACAATATAAATCAAGAGTGGGGTATGTAGATATCATTTTCGAACCATATATAACAATAAGACATGTGTTTGTGAGAAGAATAATGTGTAATCCAGAGATGATCTCTGTGCTTTACACATAGAGAATTGACTTGGAGATTGTTATGAATTTCTTTCTTCTTGTTCACATTTACTAGGACCACTGCACCACAGCATCTTATTACTTACCAATCTATGCACAGTTTCACTGGAACATTCCTTTCTGTAGCACTTATGTGGTCTTGTGCCATATTTACCCTACCAGAATATTCTTTGACATAGGGTTGTTTACTATAAAAGAAGGACAGATACAGTACAGGATCTTTAGCTTGGTCTCCTGTACTCTCTAGTGTCCAGTTCCTGCTTATCCAAACTCTCTGTTGTGTTCTCAGTATGTGTGCTATGCTCTGAGTCTCTCATTCATTCCTGTATAGACATAGCCAGCCATCCTGCCATACTAGTCTGTAACAGAGATTGTTAGAAAACAACTGACATGTGTGATTCTATATCAAAAGCTTACATGGCAGGTCAATTGTATGATGTAACAATAAGGGTGATACCTGGACACTTGCAGAAATATAGCATCTGCAGAAGTGGCGATGATAGAACAATGTGTTTTATAGGGCAGTAATTAATGCTGGCGCAAATAAGAGACCATTCTGTGGAGTCAATGTTATGCTGTACTTTGTGGTGACTCACATCGGTTTGCCCCTGTTGCAGGTGAGAAGTTACGCATGCTGTACCATCCGATGTCAAAGCGACGAATCCGAGTACATTTGCAATTGTCATCTTACGTCGACACAACTGTATTTCATATCATCAAGACTTCAATTGTCCATCCGACGATACAACAGTACAATATCGAAGACTTGCCAACAAACCTGAAATGTACATGGCATATCTTACCGACATGCATTGTGAGTCAGATTAGACGTCCCAAAATAGGACTACGCACGCAGCATGGCTGCCTGCAGGAATTGATTGCGACGTGACTGACCTGTTCACTGGTGGCTCATAAAATTCTCAACTGTTCCCCTCTGATCTATGGCTTGCCTGCATGAAATCATTCTCGGAGACACTTAGACAACAAAGCATACACTCCTCATTATCTTTCAATTCTACAGATCAAGTTGATAGGATTTATGCCTTAGTCTGGGGCACTAACAAAAATATCAGCGACCCATTTACCAGTCATGTACCGTAATTCATTATATCCTACAATTCCTGCCTTCCTTCCTCTTTGTGTGCGATATAGGATCAAATAAAGAATTTGAGGTAAGGCCTGCTGAAAGAAGTGTGGGCGTGGGCAGTGGTTGAACTGTAGACTGTATGATCTCAGTCCCTTCGTAGGAGACTGAGGGGAAATAACTACGCGCGAGGAAAAATTTTGGTATGTATGAGTCCGGTCATATCGACCCTGAGTCCAAATAAGTCCGTGCGTCGTCCTTGCGCTGCGCAGCCGTTCGCGCATGTGTGCGCGTCTGCTGGGGCACGCCGCCGCGGTCTCCAACAAGGCCGCACTCGCACGACAGAACCTGCTACCGTATGCGTATCGGAGCATTATTGTGACGGTCGTTGTTGCATGTATTATGCATGTCAGATATACGGCACTATTGTATCGTACACCGCTGTACGTATTACAGATGTAGGAGATACGTTTGTCATAGGTAAAACCACATATGATCGGGTGCGCTCGAAGGCGTGATGTCTAAGGTATGACCAATACATGACTCAAGGATGTGTGAGTATCATCACTCTGTATTGTAGACAAGCTTTGCACTGGCAGAGAAGGGTGGGAGCCGGAGTGGTATGTTATCACAAAAGGCTGGAGATACTCAAGATTGTGAAGGGACTGGGGAAAGGAGCAGGGGTATACAACACAGTGATATGGATCAGGCGTGTGTGTGTTCTAGCGTCACATACTATATATGGTACCCCGCTTGTGTAGCACATTAACCTAGAGAATGCCATCGTCATCACCATCATCATCATCATCATCATCATCATCATCATCATCATCATCATCATCATCACTGGCGGAGAAGGAATTTTATCGCACGAACGAATCAGACACTTACTAACTTAGGTGCGCGCAAATGTCACGCGAATGCGGCGAAAGTCTTGCGCTACTCGATTTGGGCACCGATTAAGTGATGGTCGATTCAGATTTTGAAACAACCACCCGCCGATGTAAAACCTTGGGCCAGCTGTCAAGTTTTGGAACATCGACGCGGCTGTCTTGCGGCGCGTTCAGTTGGAAAACAATGGTGATACAACTGGAGAGGACAAATGCTCATCAAACAAAGATGACGACGAAGTTGAGGTGAACAGTGAAGAGGTGTGGTGTAGCTCAGGCATTTATATTAAAGATGGATACTGACATCTACATCAATTCGAAGGCTCCGACAAAGCTACATCCTCATTAGGATGATCTGTTCATCATTCATAGTCATGGAATGACACTGTCCGTTCCACTTCTTCTGATGCCGGCCTTGCACTCTGGTGCATTGTGTTCTAGCTGACCTCCAACGAAAAGATGCTCAAGCAGGTCGGCAGTTAGGGTTCACTGGCAGATGTCTTATTCGTCGGCACTCGAAGACAGCGAGCGAGGAATGAGACCAGAAAGCCCCAGAGGGCTTTATTTGTCCTATGCTACATTTCTTGGTGCACACGCAACTATTCCTCTTTTCCTGGCACCGCAACTCCACGCCGACTCAGCTCAAGACATGTCGCATGGTACCACTTTTGACAATTGATGGCATTGACCTCTAGATTTTATTTTCGACACGCTCGAGCAAGTTATCATCTCTCACCCGAACATTACACATATGACCAGGTATAAAGGAGCCATTTGTAACCTCCAGGATCACTCATCACGCACACACGACCAAGACAGCCCTTTCCACTATGTCATTTCACCTCCTGGTTCTCGTACGTCACGACCACATCTTTCACCCATACATTCCAGACCATAATCACGCGCTTCCCGTCTCCTCTCATGCATTCCAGCTCTCCTACTATATATAAGGACTCGAACAGTCACTTACGATAGCGCCTCTTGTTCCTGCCCCTCTACCTTCGGTTTTCTCTGCTCTGTTATACAGTCAACCATCTTATTTCGCTTTAGTCCGATCTCCGTTTTCATCTCCAGTGTTCCACTGTTGCTCTGATGGCCTTTCTAACCAACCTCACACCTAAAGAAAGGATAGCGCAATACGACGCACCCTTAAGGAGCGCTTACCAAGACATTGTGCATTTATGTACTATACAAAAATGAAAGTGCGGCGACACACCCCAACCCGGCGTAAAAGACAAGCGCAAACAACAACAACAACAACAACAACAACAACATTATAGCAACCAATACTATAAAAGCAAAATAATAGAAGTGGTTACGAGTAGGTGGGTAGCATGAATGACGAGCGAGAATATACAAGATGCGAGCAAAAGAGGCCCAACCTAACACCTAGATGAGGTCGATCCGACGCCCAGGGACTCGCTGTGACAGACCTGCAGCTCCACAAGACAGGACTACCGTCCTGTGTGGGACTCGTCTTGAGACAATGACAGGAATTCAAGACTCTGCACTGAGTCAGCAAACCCCAAGAACTGTGGCAGAAAAGGCGATTGGCCTGCGTGGGGTTCATCTCGAACGCCCGAGGTAACAGTAGCAAAGGGTTCGAGACTGTGCGGACTCAGAGTGTCGCCACGATGAACCGGGGCGGTCGACTGGCCTTGTGTAAACGTGGGACTAACAAACACGATATCATAGCATACATACCGCTTGTACTGCCAGGTTACACATGCCAACGGACAACATTAATATTGCCAGGTATGCCATTTGTGAATCATTCAAGCCTCTAGTATCATGCCTTTTTGCCCAACTGTACAAGTGTGGATGCTATGACTTTCTTTTCATCAAGATTGGTCACAGTGATCGTGTTACGATCAGTATCTTGTTCATTAATTATACGGTGTTGTGAGTTGGATGTTAGTGGACGGGGGACAGGTGCTTTGTCTTCGATCCTCTCAGCGTCTTTCATAACATGCTGTTGGGCCTGTAACTTGTTGGTATGGTGGTAGCGCCGGCGCGGAAGTCCCTGATCTAATCCCGCAACTTTCCCAGGTCCGGTTCCGAAAACCATCACGGGACCAAGCAAACTCAACGTTATTCAGGAATCGTTTGGAATGATATGTCAATGACACCAAAACACATTGGTGTGCAGGGCGCTGCCGAGGTTCGGCACCGTGTAAGTTACGAGTGTTTTCACAATCTGCGATGGTTCGGACGTGATGATGACGTACAAGTTCAAAACAAGTCCATCGCGATCTCGCATGGGAGAAGGAAAAGTCCGTCTGATAAGAACAGTGAGCGGTCACGTAAGCTCAATTCCATCAGTACTAGTGAGCCTTTTTAGCAGCGACACAAGTCCTAATGGAGTATCGTACAGTGCGAGGATCATGATCCTGTTCGAAAGCGGTCTCCGTTGCTGACCTAGCCAGAAGATAGTCGTTCTGGTTTAGCTCGAAAGCAGTATGCACCACGTGTGGAGCGGATATCAGGGTCTTGAACGGAGCTGCACCTGAGATTCCACCTCGTGACTGCGACTTGTCCCTGCCATGATGTATGCCCGCCAGAGCAGCCCGTGCGCCACACGGTGGCTTACCATGAGGCAGCGTCGGGCCATCAATGCCCAACCAGAGTCCATGGCCTCCGCGGGCATCGCCTTCGACAATCGTGCGACCCTACTCTAGCTGCAAGCTAGGCAAAGGGTACAAGTACACGCGCGACGCGCCTCCGTGCTGGGCCGGCGATGATCCGGGGCCATTGTGCGGAGATGCTCGTGGCGTTCTGATTTGGAGCGAGCAGATGGTGGGGTGGTGGCTGTGCGGGACAGCGCTATGAACGCGGATGGAAGATATGGCGACGAAGGGCACCGCGGCGACGGTGCTACTATCTTCCTATTAGGTCAGTAACGGAGACCATCGCGACAAAGGTTTGGGACACTTGCTCGCAGAGGCGAGTATGGCAGAGACGCCTACCGGGACTGTATGGCGATGCGACCGATGGCAAGGAGTCGGCATGAGGGTTGGAAGCCGGGAGTATCGGAGCGCATGGCTTGCATGGCATGTACCTGGCGGTAATGGTGATCCTCGCGCGGACCTGAGCTTCATCTTTCTCCCGTCGGTTCAGTTCCGACGGCTCGACCCATCTCATTCGGTTCGGTTCAGTTCGTAAAGCACCGCCCAGAACCGGCGCCTGCTTCGCGAAGCAGCTTATTGCGCCTAATTCGCTCCCATCATGAGATGGATTGGCGCACACCGCCGTGGGATTGGCCAGTGGAGGTGCGCGCCGACACAAACTAGGGATCAAATGAGGCGGGCCGATGGTCGGACGGCCACGCGAGGTTCATCAGGGGGGGGGCCAGGCACATGCCGCGGGTACTGTTGGATGGGTCAAGGCATCACATCATCCTTGCTGCGCTGTCGACTTCTCTTGCCGCCCCTGCACTGCTAAAGTCCCGGCCGGCATCTTTGTCATATCTGTGGCTGTCCGACACGCAGAATATGAACGGCATCCTCCCTCAGTCTAGAACACCGCGTCGAGCCGCTTGGGACATGCCTTGTGCCTGTTTAGTGCAGGATTCCACCACAGTCTCCATCACCGTCACCGCCTCGGAGCTGACTTCCTCGGCACCGCGCCGCACTTCGCGTTGGGTGAGCCTCGCCCCGACATTAGGCCGTTCTGATTGCAGTGGGGGGTGTCCAGCACGTTGGGGCGTCGTATGCGTAACGTCATAGTTCCAACACATGGCGACACGTGGGCGCGTCCTCGGAGCTGGGGAATATTTAGCGGATCACGAGGACGGAAAAGCGATTTCGGCATTGGTGTTAGTGGGCGATGCAGGTGCACCTGGCATTGGGTGCACTGCAGGTGGGATCTTGCCGACGTCGGTCTTGGATCATGCGTGACGGTCGGCAGAAGATTTTGTGTGTTGATGGGGCTGTAACCCTGCGGGGCTGAGGGTCGGGTCGGGCCCACACAAGGTGCGTCGAGCATGAGGAGCGGGTCGGCAGCAGCAGGCTCCACACAATAGGTCAGGCTCTGCACTCGCCTTTACTTTAACTTGCGGCACCACAATAACCGCTCCGAGCCGTTCGTGCGGCCTCGGGCTCCCGCTCATCCAGCCACAACCGCTATCTCCATTCTCGTGCGCGATCAACCATTACATGCGGGTGCCGAGATGATCGGAGCATGTTTCGGAGAGAGCATTAGTACTACACAGTTACTGTACTGAGCTGAGCGTGGTGGCTAGACCCAGAAGTGCGGCGGCCGTTCGGGGTCCGACGCAGGGGGGGAGGGTAGAATATGCATGCGTTGCAACGGTGCTAAAGTTCGTGAAGGGCCGGGCTTTAAGATCGATCAGCTGCCTTGAGGCGCAGCGTTGTTGGCAGATTGGATCGATCGAGAATTAGGGGTCGTGGGTATATATTGGGCACAGCGGCAGTTTGTGGGTGCATATCGGTGCGACGTGGGAGGCGCAAGCGTACCAGTAGGGGGCGCATTGTCTCTGAAATCAAAACATACAACGCATCTTTCAACATGGTATATATTGTACGAAGCGCGGCGACTGCAGCAAGGACGCGAGGTGACCAAGTCTATGGTGCAGTATGAAGGATGGGCGCGCCACGGTCGTGGGAGGGGCAGAGAGCGGGTCGCCGATCTAGGAGGCTGAAGATGATCATGGAGATCTGAAGTGCCGACAGGGTAGCGGGGGCCCAGAGGGGATGGACGGGCAAGATAGAAGCCGGGAGTCGGGCGGTGCGGACTGAAGGATAAACCGAACGAGGGGACACACTATTCTATTTGGTGGTGTTGTGGAAGGACACGGGCAGGGGACCCCGGTTGGGGCCGTTGGACAGGTAAGCTAAATAAGGGCCGCCCGATTTTGCAGGGCAAGAGCCGACCTTGAACCATGTCCACCACGTCTCTCCCCATCGCTCTCCCTTCGCACTCCTCAGACGCACCCATGCCCTCTCCCTCTTACTCTGCCAACAATGGCTCTTTCAACCCCGCCTCCTACACTCGCGCTTTCTTCGGCTCTCCCATATCCTGGCGACCCGCCTCCTTTGGCAGCCGTTTCTATCCCGGCTCCTCCCCAAACCACCTCGTTGGTCCTCTCGAGTGCGTATTTATCTCTCTCTCTCTCTCTCTCTCTCTCTCCCGCCATTGCGCTCATGTCGCCCTCACCTCCATCCCCCTCCGTCCTTATTTTCACCACCACCCCCCTCTATCTTCGATCGATTCCACAGCCCCTCGGATTTTCGTTGCGGGAAACTGTCGTCGTCAATTGAAAGCGATCATGGCTCCATCGTCAATGCTCTCTCCACCGTCGATCGGGAGGACGAGCTTGTGCGTATCCTCCCCCCTTACGCGTCTCTTTCCCTCCGCTCACCCCCCCTCCTAGTGCCGGAATTACACTTGTTGCGGCCTTCATCTCACTGATCTGCACGCCCTCGTTGACCACTTTGAGGAGTGCCATGTCGTCGTCGTCGACCCCTACGCGCCTCCCCACCCCAATGCCCCATCTCTCGCTGCCCCCGGTGCCGTCGTGAAGTCCCCCGCCTACCTCCCTTATCCCGCTTGCGCTGTTGTACCCTCCGCCCCGCCCCTACATCCCCATCACCAACACCCCGTGCAGCACATCGGCTCCTTCGACCCTGATGACATGGAGCTCGACCTCGACTCGAGCCCCTCGTCTTCTAGCGCGTCGTCTCCACCTCAGACTCCTATCACCTCTCCTCTCGCGCCTTACTCAGCAGCATACAACATGCCTCCGTCTTTCTCCAGCTCTCTCTCCCAGCCGTCATCGGCTTGCCCCTCGCCCGTCTCTGCCTTTGATACTACCGCCGTCCTCCCATCCCGCGTAGGCGCGTCTCCTCTCGGTGCCTTCCCACCCACCCATCGTCTACCACACACCCTTCCACCAGAGGATGCCTTCAATGCCTACGCAGGCTACTCAGACTATTCTGCAGCCATGCCTGGCACCGTCTCCTCTCCCACCTCGTCGGGTATGGTCACTACCGACGATGCCAGCTCTAGCCAGCCCAGTAGCCCGTACGGCTGCGTTCCCCCTGCTCTCCTCTTCAGCACGAGTACGACTCCCGCCAACACTCCTTCTACCTCTCGTGTTTCCTCGCCCACCCCGGCCTCCCTCCGCCACGCGCAGGGCCAAAACCCGCAATCGGTGTCTTCTGCATCAAATACTGCCAAAAATGGCAGTACCAGCACGGCGGCTGCCTCGCGGCCCAGCACCACGCTTTCGCGCCCAGCCTCAACACTGCTCCTCAGCAAGCCGTTCCGGTGCCCGAAGCCAAATTGCAACAAGTCGTACAAGCAGGCAAATGGACTCAAGTACCACATGACGCACGGCTCGTGCAACTTCGCGCCGCCCAAGGATCTTGAAGCTCTGCAGGCGCTGATCGCTGAGAAGAGTGACGGTACACAGATGAGCGAGGGCGAGATGCGTGAGGTCGAGCGCGAGGCGGAGCGCAGGCTGCGCCCGTTTGCGTGTGGCGTTGGCGAGTGCCAGCGGCGGTACAAGAACATGAACGGCCTACGTACGTGACACTCTTTTTCGAAGCGAATGACATGCTGACGCGGCGTGCGCACACAGGGTATCATTACCAGCACTCCGGCGAACACGGCGCGCTCGGGTTGCGCTTGCTGGCGAGCGGGCAGCACGAGTGTCTGCAGCACACCAAGTCGGCCGTGGCGTCTCGGCACGCGACGCCGGCATCAGGGAGCGCGAGTGCGACATCGACACCTGTGACAACGCCGTCCACGCCGACGTTTGTGACCGCGCAACAGCCGGCGTGGCAGAGTCAGACATTCTCTTATCAGCAGCGGCAGGCCCAGCAGCAGCGAGAGCAGGAAGCCCAACAGCAGCAACAACAGTATCAGTATCAACAGTTTCTCCCGCAACAACAGCAGCATCACGCATACATGGGCGGCGCGCCGCAGTGAAAGCGTGGTCCCGCGTCCCAGTCTACAATCTGAAGCCAGAAGTGTTGTGTGTACGCTGGACGCGCTATTGTATTGTGATGTATGATGATCCTCCGCTCTCCTGTCTCAACTCATATCTGCTCTTTTGCTCCTGCTATATTTCCGCTCACTATAATTTTCTCCCTTCTTTTGTTGCCCTGTTGAGCGTGGTAGGGATGCGGCCTTAATTGTTCTGATCTATAAAAGTCTTGGTACGTACGTATGTATGTACACACATATATATACACCCCGCCGACCCGCCGCGCCGTTCATACACCTTTGCGTTCAATTTGGCTCTACGTTTTCTCCACCCTTGCTTGATTTATCGTGCTTGATCAATACTCTTCACCGCTTCTCACTCGTATATATGTTTTTTTTTGATTTTGATTTTCTTTTTTTATCTTGATTTTTTGACCCTTTTTTGTTTTTTTTTCTCGAGTTTTCGGTTGGCTTTGGACTCTGGACACCACGGTTCTGGACAGTGGACGCTTCGCACCTTCGCGTATTGTATTCCCAGCGCACCTGCGTCAAGGTGGAGCATGCTCCACGGCGGCAAGCATGCACCGCTGGGAGCTTCCCATACGTGGTCGAAGCGACGGGCCTCCTGCGGCGCTGCTGGAGTGCCCCTGATAAGATAGCGCATCCCTCCATCGACAACAAAAAAAACAGCCCCTCCTTCCCCTCCTCCATACTCTGTCTTCGTTCCGGCATGCAACTAGCGACTTCGCGTAGACTTGGGAGGAGTGCGGTTGCTGCTAGAGGATATATTAGTTTTGGACTTGTGGAGGCGCCGTTGGGGGCGGTGGGATACGGCGCGCCCCGCGCGAAAAAGTATACAGTATAATATCAGTGTCAGTTATTTGGGGGGTCCCTGGGTATTGCATGAAGGTGCTAGTGCGTGGCTGTGCACAACCAGGGGGCATCGTGCAGCGGACGGATCACCCTACGACTACGCATGCTACGGCGGAGCAACCAATGCTCCTCGGCCACGAGGCATGCCAAATTGCGCGGATGATCCGCAAGGGCTGCGCAAACCGATCCGGTTCGCAAGCAGTTCGCGGAGCATGTCGTTCGAACTAGTGCGTGGCATCGGACGAGAAGGGAAGCGGTCCTCGGGGACGCACCACGTGCGCGGAGCGCGCTGGGGGTTGGGGTGACTACGGGGGGGTGACGTCGCGGCGGCGCCCGGGAGAGAACGCGGCTCGCGCAGGGTTGGGTGTCAACGTTAATCGGAAGAGGATAGGCACCACGGGCATGGCGGAGATGAAGGGAATGATCTTTTCAGACGGGGGGGGTGGACGGGCGCTCCGAAGTGAGCGCGGGAAGTGCGTTTGCGTGGGACGGATCGCGGAGTGTGGATTCCGGGGGACTGCCCCGTGGAGATAGATCGGGGCCGAGATTGCGGATGCCGGCGGGAGGGAGCGGCCGTGGCGGGGGGTTTATCTTGTTGTGTGTATGGATGGATGGATGGGATGGGATGGATGGATCGGGAGGCGCTGCCGAAGAGGGCGGGGGATGCGTGTGTGGGATGAAACGGGAGCGGTCGCGGCCTCGTGGTCGTGGGGGCGCTGTCTGGCTTTTATAGCGGCGCGAGTTGGTTTGAGGGGTGTTGTTGTTGCGCCGCGGGCCGAGTCGTGTAAGATGGACTTACGGTTCTGCTTCTTGGGTCCGCATGCGCGGACGGGCGGTGCTGGCGATAGCTCCCCGTTCACTGGCGTGCGTGGGAAATACTGATGTGGGAGGTTTGGTGCGGTGGGGGATGGGAGGGAGCAACAGTAGCCCGCGAACGAACGTCGCTCAAACTCTCTTTTAAATGCAGTTAGAAAAAAAATTGTTGGCGAAAATTTTCAAGAACCTTGGCTGGAGCCACCGTTTGGCTTATTGCTCGCGCGAGGCGAGGGTTATGCCGCACCTGCCGAAATGAGATTGGGTTCCCACGGACGAGCACATTGTGGAGGGTGCGCTGTTTCGGAGGATTCTTGCCGCTGAGAGAATGGCGTGGTGCGATGTCACGCAATATTCTTGGAGTCGCCGTCGGAAGTCGTATGAAGCGTTGTGCGCTCTGCCCCGGGCCTTTCCGAACTGCCAGCGACTGTATGTTCGGACGCCACAAACTTGCGTGGCAGGACAGGTTGCCCGCAGTAAGTGTAAGCATAGCATACCCATTGGCTACAGCGTCTCTACGATTGAAGAGGAGCCATTCCTGTGAGCCTAGATATGTGCACAGGGAGGCTGTCCACTCACTGATTAACATGCTCAGAAATGTCGTGCCTCTGAGTCGGGTAGGTTTAGCTGGCACTGAACACACTTTGATGTCGCAGAGAGTGCCTTGCGGCTTGCTCTACGTGCACTACCACGAGCTCGCCATGTCGGCGCATGAACTTGACGAAGTCAGGAACACCGGGGAATGACTCGAATATATCATGTGGGGTCACATGATGTGTCGAATCAAAAATCGAGAGAAGATAGGAAAACCTGAGGATTGTTGATATGTTTTCCCATGCATTCCCAGTTCTCTAATGTGTGTGAATACAGCCCCCCTCATTTAGTGTGCGGTTGTCCGTGCCCATGTTCTCACCTTGCTCGCAATCATGATAAACAGCTTCCCTCGAGCCCTTGGCGGGTCCTTCCTGACTGCACTGCGCCCTTTCTCTGTGTGTGAGCGTGTGTGAACTGACAAAATGGCAGCGCGAGCTGCGTATTCCGCCTTGACACCAGAGGTATCTGACTCCCCGACGAGCGGTGCGACGACGTTCATTCCTGCACCCGAGTCCCCAATAACGCTGGGCGCGGCCCAGCCCACGTTTTTCTACCGATGGACAGTGCGCCTGCGCGAGATTGTGCGGAACAACGTGGGCCTACTGCTCGTCGCGGCCTCGCAGCTCTTTTTCTCGCTCATGAACGTCAGCGTGAAGATGCTTAACAGCCTCGATCACCCCGTCCCGACACTTGAGGTGCGTACCTATCCCCCACTGTCACGCAGATCTTCAACACACAGGCTGGCGCCATGCAGCTCGTGCTCGTGCGGATGGTAAGCATCTCGCGGTGGCAGAGATAACGATAACTGAGAAACCTCACTTCAGTTTATTACTTACGTCTGCTGTATGACTTACATGTGCGTCTGACGCTCGTCTACCGTCCGTAGCTACATACAACTCATTCAGTCCAGGGTCTGGAGGGGTGTGCCGGATCCGGTGCTGGGTCCTAAAGGCGTGCGCTTGCTGCTTGTTTTCCGGGGATTCGTAGGGTATGCAGTGTGCCCCTCCTTTGTTCAGCATGCTGACGCCCTCCGAGGTTCTTCGGCCTCTTTGGCATCTACTACTCGCTAAAATACCTGTCGCTATCGGACGCGACCGTCCTGACGTTCCTCGCACCGCTGTTCACCGGCCTCACCGGCGCCATCTTCCTCAAAGAACCGCTCTCGCGCAAAGAGATACTTGCGGGGTGTGAGTGCATGTGCTGGCGGCGACCGTGGTGGGGGGAAGCTGACGCAGTGCCGCGCGGCGCAGTGTGCAGTTTTTGCGGCGTGGTCCTCATCGCGCGCCCGCAATTTCTTTTCAAGTCGGGACCACATGACGTCTCGATGTCTGTCGACGCCAACGACGGCGGGGTGCAGCTCGACAGGGCGCCGTCGGAGAAGGGCACTCCAGAGCAGAGACTCATTGCCGTCGGGTGAGTGACGGCGGCAGGCGATGCTCGCACATTGCGCTCATGCTGCACGACAGCATCGCGTTGGTTGGCGTCTGCGGGGCCACGTGTGTATGTGAGTAGCGAATGCTGTGTCATAATCATGACAGATATTGACTGGGTCGATGACTAGACACGACCTTGCGCGCCATCGGCACGAGGGCCCACCCCCTCCACTCCCTGACGTTCTTCTCATTGAAGTGCATCGTGGTTTCCGCGATACTGTGCGTCGTTCTCCAGTGTAGTGGATCAGGCTCGTTGTTGATGTGCTTCTGGACGAAAGGATACCAGCGACAAAGACAGAACTCGTCATACCGACGAGGTTGGATTGGATCGTAGTGCTGCTCATGATCGGCATTTTTGGCTTCATTGCCCAGGTAAGTGATATAACATCATCATGTGCGTGGAGGTTGAGTAGTCTGACACTGTCGTCGTGGGCTCGCCAAGACGCTCTTGACGATGGGGCTGCAGCGCGAGACTGCGGGGCGCGGTACATTGGCCGTGTATGTGCAGGTATGTACATCGAGCAACACGTCTTCTCAATTCAGGTTCAGAGTGAGTGGGTAGATCATATTTGCACTCGCTCTCGAGCGCATCTTCTTCCATGTGACGCCCTCATCGCTATCTGTGACTGGCACCATCATCATCCTTTCATCTGCCATCTATGTTGCCGTACGTCTCATTTTACTGCTTACACACTAGCTGATAGGGAGCACATACTAAGCAGCTGACCAAGGAGAACGCGACACCACAGAAGTCTGTGCAAATATCGCTAGGTTACCCCGCAGACTCCGCCTTGGAAGAAGGCCTGCTAGAGCATGACTCGCTGCAACTGACCCACGTGTCAAAAGATGCGCACGGTGACACCAAGGAGGATGCTTGAGCTAGATACCCGGGCCCGGACCGTAGACGCTATATCACGAACCTCGATACTATTTATCGTCGAACTTACGTTTATAGATCTGGCTTACAGTCGTCTTGTTTATCTCTTTTATCGTAGAAACAAAAGAGAGGCATAGCGCCTTTGATCTGTAGTTGCATGTGCTGGGCAGCGTCCGTGTCGCGGTGCCGTCGAAGCGGTGTCAGCTGCTGCAGACGACGTGGGCATGAATTCATTCACCCTTCCAGAAGCCTCAGGCTACGATTTTTGGTGTATGGTGCGATCATATCGTGTTTTTTTGTAGACACGTATCCCCGACTCTCGGAGGGACAGAGCATCGTCAGCGAACGACCATTTGAGCTCCGAGTCCCAAGATTAGTCTCTGGACTGAGTTGCTAACTCAACTAGACGGACAGCACATTGTTTCTCGATAAATGTCCGGCTAGACTTGAACATGTGACCCATATTTGGGTCTGGAGCGCACCGGTCACGGAGCTGGAGGTTGGCAGCTTTCAAGTAAAGGCTGTCAATAACCTCAGCGGTACTAGTCGCGACAGGATACTGGGAACAATTCAGGTTGGCACCATGGCCCCGTGTTGACATGCCTAGGCCTCCCCTCGTAGTCAATGGCTGCAGGTCGTGAGTCCGGCTCCTCTGAGCCAACCCTTCCCATTCTCTCTGACGCTTTCCTTTGACGTCGCTCGACCATATAACGACATTTCCGTCACGCATGACGATCCAGACGCTGCGTCTGCGCCAGCGGTGACGATCAGTCGAGTCCCGTGCAGAACGGGTTTTTGAGACATAGACGACGCGCGGCGGCTTGATGACACCATGCGGTCTCAGGCGAAGTCCCGTGAGGCGGAGCTCGAAATCGTGCGCGCGTTCACACTTTGGCAGGGCTCGAGGGGCGCTTAGTCACGGAAAAGTCCGTCGCCGTTCACGCTTTTCACGCTTTTCTGGCGGGCGTTCACAGAAAAGTCCCCCCGTTCACGCTCTAGCCGATCGAGATTCACAGCTCGCGCGGGGCCATTCACACTTTTCCTCACACTTCTCCTGCCGCGTCCGCGACTTTTCCTGGCTGGGCCACCACTTCCACACATCCATTGTTTCCATTTTGGGGTACTCCCCATGATGTGTTGTGCTATTTGCCACACAGCCGAGATTCATTTGGGGAGTCAGATATATATATGTATATATTCATATATATTCACCATATGAAACTTCTTGTCTATATTCACTGTACAGAACTTCTTGATGGTAGAATATGAGGATGTACAATGGAAGACTAATTTGGAATGAGAATCTACACTATCTACACTAGAAAGATGATGACAACAATGATGATGAGAAGGTTGATGAGATATACAGCAGGCTGAGAGCAGAATTGAGGGCTGGAAAGATAGAATATTCAAGTGGCACCTGCAGCATGGTCAAAGTCAGCCCCAGATGTTGGAGAAGATGCAGGGTTGGTGTCAGGAGGGGGTGCAGTTGAAGTTTGGCTGGCTTTCTTTGTTCTTCAGCCCTTTGGGCATAGTGCTATGTGGAGTTGTGGCAGTGTCCATCCATCATGGAGTCTGTTGACATCTTCAACAGCTACAAAAGCTGTCTTGCCATTTGTGATGTCATCTTGGATGTGCTTGATGAAAGACATGAATTGTGACCATCATTGGTGAGCCTGTAGATGATCCAAAATGAAAGAGAGAACAAATACAATGCCAGAAGGCTTACATTTTCATTCTTGCATGGTCACCAAGCAGGTAGCTTGCCCTTTCCTGATCTTTTGTCTTCATGGTGTCCCCATTCTGATTCAACAAGCCACAAAGGAGGGCCTCAACCAACACCATCAACAGATGCACCCTCATCCCAGGTTTCCCAAAGAGACTTGAGATCTGGGTAGGTGCTGAGACACTGTGGACCCCAGCTGTCCCATAGCATGTCAGGCCATTTGATCAACTTGAAGACTGTGTGCCAGCTGCAGTAGCCTGTGTCAAAGGTGGGATACTGAGCAGGAGATGCACTTGCTGTGCAGAATGTGGCAGGAGGTGGAAGGATAAGATCAAACCAAGTTTGGAGAGGACGTGACAGCAGAAGAACATGGAGCCTCCCACCTGCATGTGTAACCACAATTGGGAGGTGTGCTGTGTGATGCTCAATGAGAGGAGACAGACCCAGTGTTGGTTGGAGTGGTTGCACATTTGGATTTGATGGGGATCAGTGCAGGGACAATGAGGCATCACCATCTGGGATCTGAGAGCTTACCACACCCATATCATCATCTTGCAAGGCCAGTGGTGCTCGTGCAGGGGTGAGCAGCACAGAGCCATCTGGTGATGAGCATGTGTGCCCACATGAACATGTGGGGCTTGCATGGGTGATGGATGCAGCACTTGTTATTCCAACATTTGAAGTGGGGGGAACAGAAAACAGGCAGTGCTGGACCTTGGACTGGTGAGAAGGTGAGAATGGCTCCATTTGTCAGGCAATCACCTGGAGCTGTGCTGACTGCAAATGCACCACTTGCTCAAGATCCTTCTGTTGTGCAGCAATCAACATGAAGGCAGACTGTGTAGTTTCCTCCTGAAAGCTGGCAGCAATCTCATGGTCAGCCTTGAGAGCTTCCTCTGCAGTGGCATGAGCAGCTGGCCACTCCTCAAAGAAGGATTGGGCCTCAGCACAGTGAGCAACTTGGAGCCCTCTGAGGATGAGGCAATCTGGGAATTCCTGATGAAGGCAAGCCAGCACCTGTTGAAATATCAATGAGGAGAGAGTGAATGATTGAGGAGATGAAAGAGATGCATACCCTCCAGACAAAGGGGCAGAGCTGTTGAAGAAGCTCCAAAAAATTGACAGTCCCCTGGTTGATCTTGCCATTCTGAGTTTGCAGGTGGCTGAGCACATCTTTGACAAATGGGAATATTTTCAGTTGGAGCTCCTGAGGAACAGCAACCTCTGCCCAAGGCACATGGTAAGCCTTGCCAACATAGAAGCCAGCAAGTGCAATGACAGCCTGAGCAAGGAAAGACCAACTAAGTATCTACTACACCTCCCGAGCTGTCAATGTTGTTGATGCACATTTTTTGGGATCTTGTCAGCATATATCTCATGCCTAGTATTACCTGCCCAATGCCCAATGGCATCCACCTGATCCATCATAACCCTGTGATGAGAGGGAAATTAACATCAGGTCAGCTCCAATGAGTGTACAGGATCATGTACCTCATGTCCTCCATGACTGTTGGCATTGTGTGATGTGCAAGGTGAAGCCTCTTTGATGTTGCTATCATCATGAAGCCCAAGAAGTTCTCATACATCTTGCACAAGCCTTCTGCTGAGGTGGGCTTCTCCACAGTCTTCCCAAACACCAACTGAACCTGCATGTCATCATGGGTTGGTGCCATATTCCAGTAGTACAACATGACCAGAGAGCTACCTTTTTCCAGGACAATGAGCATGACCAATCCCAGCCATCCACATGAGAGCAGAGGCTCTCTTGATTGAACATATAATGGAGAAGAATAGCAAGCATGCCCACCAAGCATCAAAGTGGCTCATGGTGGGGAAGTGTGAAGTTGTAATCAGGCTCATTTTGCTGGGAAAGTCCACATAAGCAAACCAGACTGCAAAATACTGTGAAAGAAAATCTTGTACACCAGGTTTCAGGATCTTTGTCTCATGGTACATAGAAAGGACTCTGAACACAGCCCTAGTATGCCCAAATTTCAGCCTCCATAAGTGTGGAAGTCTGGGACAGACAGTTGGTGGGGTTGGATGCACAAAAGGAGGAGGTTCACTAGCTCATCTCCACAGTTGAGGGTCATGCACTGCCATGTCCAACTAAAATGAGCCTTGATCATTGAAGGGACTGATAAATAGAGACCTGAATTGATGTTCACATAAGACAGAAGGACTACCCACATTGCTTCAGATTTGTCAGGATAGAAACCTTGATTTGATTGAAATGTTCAGGATACAGCTGCGAATCAAGAATAGTGTCTTGTGTGACATCAAAGTCCTCCTGCCTAGATGTGATCTTGTCAGCCAACACTGTGGATCACCATGTGTTTCACATACTCTAGCTGGAGCTGTTGTGCCTGGACCATGACAGACTTGTAAAAGTCCAGGCAGTGGGTGTTACAAGGCACTTGCTTTGGCACCTCGTAACGTGTTTCTGTTTTCTTTTTCTTTTTCTTTTATCTTACTTACTATAGTAAAGTGTAGTATTATTACTACAAGTGTGAGCTTAGCTCCACTTTACTTAGTAAGGACTTATCATTTTCTTTTCTCTTTTATAGTACTTAAGTATCTACATACTTAAGTGTGAGCTTAGCTCCAGGTACTATATTAGACTTATCTTTCTCTTTTACCTTTCTTTATTTTATTACAACATTTACTTGCTAAGGACTATCACTATATAATTAGCAAGGACTCCCTTTTCTTGTCGTTATTTACCTTTGTTTACTTCATGTTCATTTTGCGCTTGTGGCTGAGCCACTTACATCACATGGACGTGTACTTACTGTGCATTACTGCGCAACTTTACTATAGATAGATCGCTAGTTTTGTATAAATAGTTGACAAACTGGTGGTCTTAAACCCCAGTCTTGTCAACTTTGCAATCTAGGGATTCTCCTTATACTGTGCTTGACCTAAGCTTGTTACAATCTCACTTCACTCTCTCAGAACTAAGTCTAAGAACTCTAAGTCACTAAACGTCGCTAAGACATCTTACACTCGTCACTCTGGATCCTCGTATTGTTATTGGTGGAATCATCCTCATAACCATATCGTTAATCCCGATCTTCATCGTCATCAGGAACCTCTATTACGTGCATCAAACTCAGATCCAAACTTTGGTTACCAGGAGTAACATTATAGACCTTCCCTAAGACCATCCAATAGGCCACTCTTAGCAGTGGGAAGTCATTGCTGGCCTCTTCTGATCAAGCTACAGGTCATCATCCACCTGATGTCAGTGAACATGACCAAGCATGGTAAATATTTTCTTTAGGGAAGCCTGGAAAGCATAGTCATAAAAAAAAAAAAACATTCCAGGGATTTTTTTAACTTACTGCACTGAGCCATTCATTGGTAGGCCTCTCATCTCTGTTTTTGGTGAAAAGCTTCCAAGTGGCCACATACTTAAGATACTCAACAGTATGGTTAGAATCCACTACAATGTCTTGTATGACCCCTGAAGCCAATGCCCCCACTAGCCACCACTAACATTCAGAATAGGGTCAGTCAGATTATAAACACAAATATATATGCCAAGGCAAATGAACCTTCCATAGATGAAGCACACTCTCCTCCATCTGTCAGCCACTCTTCCACTGGCTGTCAAAAATATAGGCATTGACCTAGTATTTGTGTGAGCAGCAGGTGGCAACAAAAGGACATCCATTACTTACCCAAGCCTTGGCTGAGATGCAAGCTGACCTCACTGGATTGTCCACCTCCATCCCACCATTGCCTTCTTCATCTTCATCTTCATCTTCATCATCTTCTTCTTCTTCTTCTTCTTCTTCTTCTTCTTCTTCTTCTTCTTCCTGTTTGTCATTGTCATGCTTCTTGCCAGACTCATCTTCATCTTCATCCATGTCATCACCTGCAAGAGCCTCCTGGAATGCATCAGCAAGTTGAGAGGCATCTTGCTCTGCCTGTTTGGGGTTGAGGGCTTGTAAAGAAGGTGGGGGCAATGAGTTTTTCTGGGTATTACTTGGGGACAAGGCTTGGCTGTGGGAGAACAGTGGCACAAGCCCATGAAGAATGATAGTAGATTCCAAGCTTACCTGCTCAAATTAACACTCCCAGCCTGGTCATTCTCCTCCAAACATGACATGAGCACCAGTTTGGTGCCACCAATCTTGAGTCCACACTCCCAACATTCCTCCTTTAGAACCACAACAGTCCAAGCCTGGCTTCAGGCAGACAGTGAGCACAGAATGGAAGAAATATGCCAAGATGCTCACTAGCCATCCTCAGCTTGTTGTTTTGAGCCATTACATGACTTTGAAGAGGGTGGTGGAGCCTTTGCACCTGTGTGAGAGAAAACAATGGCCATCAGCACCTGCATCTGTCCAAAAGAGTGCTGCCTGGCCCTTACCATGATGGTGTTGAGAGGAGAGGGTTGCAGAGTGGGTTGGCCCACTTGAGAAGCCCTGTGCAGCAGTGATTGCAGCTGGAGATGGCCAAGGTCAGGAGACAATGTTGGAAGGTTGGAACAGCTTACATGGATTGATGGCACAGCAACAGTAGGTGCCAGTATTAATGGGGGTGGGTTGGAGAGTTCAAGGAGTGCTGGATCAATGACCATCAAGTAGATCACAGGGCTATGAAGAACATGTAGATTGAAGCCATCAACAGAGCACCAGTGCTTAGCAAATACCTTCTGGTCATGAGACTTTTTTCAGGGGGCATTCACCTTCCCAAAATGGAAGGAGTGACTTTTCCTGCAATCTTTGGGGAATCAAACAAGTCACAACTTGGTTGTGCTTGGTTGTGAATTGCCCACCACTTCACACTTTCAGAACTGTGATTGTGGGTAAAAGACTTTGCTCAAGGTTCCCCAATCTCTGTGCCTTCTTTTTTCCATATGCATTGTCACAGAATGAGGCCAAGCTGATGACCACTATCCAGGGTTCCCACACTAAGAATAGGTCTAGTGCATTGCACACAATGACTGGTCAATGCAAGAGCTACTCCTCCTGCACTATTGGGCTGGTTGGTGAGGTCTAGACAAAAGAGAGTTGACTGCACAGGGCTTCAGAATGGTCCCAATTGTCAGTTTTTTCTCTTTCTTTATCTCTGATAGATGCTATGCATACTATACTTATCTACTATGCATGTCTACATCATCTCTTATCCTATCTCTCCCCTACTGGGTGCTTGCTGTACTAGTGGGCTTTCACATGGGTTTATTTACTTATCATACTCCTTTCATCTTTGTCTTTGTTCTTTGCAGTTAGTATTGAAGGAGGTTGCTTGGAAAAGAGCATGGCCAACTGTAGGAAGAAGAGAATATATTCTCAGTCTCCTCATAGAAGACTAAAGTGATAGCCATCATAGTACTGTACCTGTTGAAAGAAGAAAATATATCCTACAGGAAGAAATAGTGAGAAACCATAAAGTGCAAATGACATAGGAGTAAGTACTGACCTCAGTCTCTTTGTAGAAGACTGAGGGGAAAGAAAACAATGCAAAGGAAAATTTTCTGTAAGTAGGGTCCATCCATATTGTCCCTGAGTCCCACAAGAGGTCCATGTGGTGCAGCTACCCAGTCACATTTTTACAGTCATGCAATCATGCATTTGCTGTTGTGCAGTTGCACATTCACTGTCACATGTCACTGTAAACTCCAACAGTTAGGACTCCTCTTCAACTCTATTCAGTCCTACTATATCTTCTCTTTCATCTTGCCCCTACTTCTCTCTACTTGCTGAGGTAGGGATCTCACCTCTCTCACTTTCTCTGCTCTCTGACAGATATCTTCTGGTCATCTCCTATCTCTATGTACCTTCTATCATCTGTATGCCCTGACTTCACTCTGCTCAGCCATGTGGCACCTCCTGGAGGTCCTTTTGGTCTCTGCCCTCTTCCTTGCAATGCTAGAGGCTGTTACAAGGCACTTGCTTTGGCACCTCATAACAGACACATTTCTTTTTTCTTTTTTATCTTACTAACTACAGCTGTGAGCTTAGCTCCAACTTATAGTGAGGACTCTATCTCTTTTCCTTTACAGTACTACAGTACTTCTATACTGAGTTGTGAGTTAACTTCAAGTACTATAAAGTATTCCACTTCCTTTTCTCTTTCTTTCTTTATTTACATTTACTTGCTAAGGACTATCTCTATACAATTTGCTGAGAGCAGCCTATTTGACAGTCTTAGGGATTCATTGATTGAATACTCCTGGTAATTAGATAGTTGATATAGATATTCCTGACAACAATGAAGAGAGGGATTGATGAGATAGTGATGAGAATGATAGCTCTGATGACTATATGAGGATCCAGGATGATGAGTATAGGATGTCTTCAGCAATGCTTAGTGACTTGGAGATATTAGACTTAGTTCTTAGAGTCTGTGAAGTGAGTTGAAGACAAATATAGATCAAGTGCAGTATAGGAGAATGCCTAGATTGCAAAGTTGACAAGGCTGGGGTTTAAGACCACCAGGCTTGTCACTACTTATACAAACAAGATGTCCTAAAATAGTCAAAGTAACAGATCAATGATGATTGCACAACAATCAATGAGATCATGTAACCAAGTCATGTCCATAGTAAATTACAAGTAAGTAGCCACAAGTGCAAATGAAATGAGTGACAAACAAGGATAAACAAAGACCAATTACAATGAGACCTTGTTAATTGTATAATAATAGTCCTTATCAAGTAGATAAAGAAAAAGAAAGAGTAAAAGATGATAAGACACTTTATAGTATTTGGATTTAAACTCACAGCTCAGTATGTAAATACTGTAATACTGTAAAGGTAAGATGATTTAGTCCTTACTATAGGTTATGTGCTGGTTAAACCAGAATCTATAGTAAGCAAGATAAATAAAAAGAAAAGAAAAAAGAAAGGAGAAAAAAATAAGTCTGTTACAAGGTGCCAAAGCAAGCACCTCATAACACAATTAGCAAGGTCTCATCTCTCTTGCCTCTGTTTATCTCAATGTTCATCTTATGCTTGTAGCTACTTTACTGATAGTCTACTATAGTCATTGTTTTAGTCACATGATCTCATTGGCTGCTGTGCAATCTTTGATGATCCTCAAACCTTATTTATGCTGTACTATGCTTAGGACTTTCCCTTAGTGTAAATAGTAGCAATACTAGTGGCCTTGAGCCCCAGTTTTGTCAACATTGCAATCTAGGGATTCCTCCTATACTGTGCTTGACCCAAGCTCTCTAAGTCTTACTCCAATACCTCTAAGAACTAAGTCTAAGATCTCTACAAACCTCTAAGCAACATTAAGATCATCATACACTTGTCATGCTGGATCCTTGCATAATCATCAGAGCAATTATTCTCATCATTATCTTGTTGATCCCACTCATCATCATCATCATCATCATCATCATCATCATCATCATCATCATCATCATCATCATCATCATCATCATCATATGTTTTCAAATCAACTACCTAGTTACCAGAAGTATTCAAGCTTTGAATCCCTAAGGTTGTCCAATAGGCTGCTCTTAGCAGAGGCCTATGCTGTTTATTACCAATCACCCTGAGTTCATTGCACCATGGCCTCACAGGCATGGGGTTTGATTGGTAAAAATGGAGGGTGTCCCTACAACACAAAGGATGCTGTGTACATACAGACATTGTGTACAGTCATGTATACTTCATGTATGCACAGGAACAGCACTTGGGAATGGAGGAATAATAGGTTTATTCAGTGAAAAGATTACCCCTAAAGGATTGCCCCTTTTTTGTCTTCACTTTGGTTTCACTTTTGGTTATTGTCTGATTTGTGCTAAGAGCGGCCTATTGGACGGTCTTAGGGAAGGTCTATATTGGTACTCCCGGTAACTGGAGATTGAATGCGCACTTGATGCACATAATAGAAGTTCCTAATGACAATGAAGATTGGGATCAAT
>QLPN01003939.1:0-19373 GCA_003314395.1 Albatrellus ellisii
CCCGCGAGGCGGCAGCTGGAAAAGAGTGTAGTATATACAAATACATCTACAAACCAAAATCTGTGTTTTCAAACCACTTATTGAACCGAAGAACCACGAGTCGAACAGAAGCCATCACCAACACAATACTATCCCGCGAGATGATGATATTCCTGTTCAGTATTGGCACTAGAGGTCTGGATGCCAGTGGGAGCCAGCACACTCGACAATCGCCTGTTAATCCGACAGGCCAGATCCAACCATCGTCTCACGACCTTAGCAATTTCTCTAACAAGGTAGACACAAGGTCGTCCGTGGCACATGAGGGATGGTGCTGTGGGAGTATGGAGATGATGCCGTGGTCGGTGGGAATGGGCCTGTAGCGATCAAAGGAGCAGAATGTGGTGCGATGCGAGGTGTCAACTTCTAAGAGCAAGTCGATCTGCTTGGTCGATCTTGCTGATGTCATGTCCCAAAGATGTACTATGCCAGACTCTTTACTCATCAGTAGCCCAGGGGAGGTTTGATAGGACCAACACAAGGCTATGCTGCACAATAACTTTTTCACCAGCGATAGCATCCAGCAGTCCAAACCGAAAGTATCTGGCAACACGATCAGATCATTCTGTGGAGAAAAGGCCATGCGGCTTGCAGGTGAACATGTCGAGTCATTCAATTTCTACACACGGGTGCAGCTGTCCATGTCCCAGAACTTGACTGAACTCTGACCAGACGTGGTTACATGTCTGCTGTCTGGACGAAATGATGACCCTTGTTTGACCAAGCCTTGCTAGTTCCATCAGAGCTGCTGGTGGGAAAGATGGTTTCAAAAGGGACAGGGCAAAGTGGGTGGTATGAGATCCTTGTGTGGCAATGGTGCAACATTCAGATTCCACAAACAAATGGTCTTGTCTGTAGATGCCGACACTAGAAGTAATCCAGTGGGGGAAAACTGTTCTCAATTTGGTAAATATTGATTCTCACGCCATGAGCAGTTCTTGATTTGGTAGCACAGTAGCCATGGTCTCTCTCGTAATTGGGTAAATACACAATGAGCTAGCATGATAAATCGAGAACAACAAGTGTGGGAAGGGCGGGAAGAAAGGCGGGAAGAGCGGAGGATAGGTGTGGGAAAGAACAAAAACACGGCGGGTGGACTCCAAATATGGACAGAAGGTTAGTTTCCTCTATAATTACAGCAAAACACTGGGTGACTTCCCGTGAGCATCTAGACGTGCTAGATGGACTCTAGATCCAAATATTCGAGTCCCGCCCGTGAACTTTCAAATTGTAGGATTCCCCTTTAAACCATATAAGACATATCAACTCTATATCAATAACAATAGAATTGTGGATTGTTAGACTGCCCCATTTTAAATAATACACTATGATGATGACAGCCATTTCTTGCTGCAATCTCTGACCAATGATGATCTCCATGAAGAGGAGTTGTTCAACATGGCAGCATCTATGTGCCAGCAAGAGCAAATGGGCCTTCATTACCACAATGGGTATTGAGTGACTTCCTGTGAGGTTCTAGAAGCATCTGATGGACTCTAGACATAAACAGCCGAGAAGCTGATGGTAGCTGAGGCTTTTTAATCCAGTTTAGAGCCGGAGAGGGTCTCTAAACTTTAAATCCGAGGGGGTGCTGTACCCCCCCCCCCTTCAGATTCTGTGAGCTTGAAATCAGTACTCTAGAGTGTTTTCCCGCGATGCCGAGACCCGGAATTATGGCTCAATAAATGTCGGCCCTTGCAGAATTCTTTGCTGTGGTGCCATGTACATCACACAATATTGAAATGAATGGTCAAACACTTGCAAAATGGCATGTTTGTCCTAGGGGTAAAAGGTAGGGCAATCACACAAAGGTGTACAAAACAAAGTAACCAATTTTTATGTGCCTAGACCCTGCATCTGCACTGCACCCATGCTGCAAGATCACATAAGCATAGACCATGCCATGCCTGATCTCCAACACACAAGTCCTGGTGTGCACCTCTTCCAGGCCAATGTCCATGCTGTCACTACCCTTGAGCAGTGCCATGGCATGCCCATCACTGCCAAGGCCCTTGCCATCCTACATGCCCTCACCCCTCTGGGTTCAGAACCTCACTATCTGAACTCAACCATACATGAGATCTCACCCCAACAAATCCAAATCTTTGTTCTCATTCCTACCACTGTCTCATATTATTTGTCATTTACCCTCAAAATTCTGTTGTATATACTTTGACAAATGCAAGATGCTCAAACCTGCTGGAGGTTTGCATATGGCTCAGTAATTTACATGCTCAACAGGTAGGTACATGAGGATGTGGCAGATGCAGCTGCCATGCCTATATGGTGCACATGCATGGACTGCCAGCAGAGCATCTTGCTCTGCACCAAAAGCAAAAGTGCAGGGGGTGGCATGGGCACAACCTGTGGCTGCAATACCTGCTGCAGTGCCATCATCAGTGGCTGTGTCAGTGGCTGTGTGGTGGCCGGGGGGATGAATGACTTGACAAGCTCGTATGCATGGAGGGCAGCACCATTGATGTTGCACAGGGATGATGAGTCAGCTGCACTGAGTGGGACAGTGGGAGAGTCGCAGTATGGGAATGCGAGTGCACACACACATGGCAGGAGATGCAGCTAGGTAGGCCTAGTGCACCTGCCACATCAAGCAAGCATCATATAAGACATGGGTGACCTGATTGGGAGACATCGGAGCATGGGATAGATAGTGAATACCAAGTGGCCAAGAATCCACAGCCAAGGATAAATTTGAAGGTTTCAACATCAATACCCATTGTGGTAATGAAGGCCCATTTGGTCTTGCTAGCACACAAATGCCGCCATGTTGAACAACTCCTCTTCATGGAGATCATCATTAGCTAGAGACTGCAGCAAGAAATGGCTGTCATCATCATGGTGTATTATTTCAAACAAGGTAGTCTAACAATCTAGAATTCTATTGTTATTGATATAGAGTTGATATGTCTTATACAATTTAAAGGGGAATTCTACAATTTGAAAGTTCACGGGCGGGACTCGAATATTTGGATCTAGAGTCCATCTAGCACGTCTAGATGCTCACGGGAAGTCACCCACTAAACAAACAAAACACGTAGTCTAGTACTAAACTATACACTACATGTGATCCAATACTAAACTACATACACTACAAATAGCCTAGTACTAAACTATGTTACAAGTGGTCTAGTGTTAAATCTAATTTTGGATACTGCTGTCGGCGGAGTAACTGCATTTCATCTTGGTTTGTTCGAACGAAAGTTTGTGATGCGGCCTATTGTTTAGTGTTGAACAATGCCCGAAAGGGAAATGTATGGGGGCTAACTAATGACACTGAGGTGTGGGATCTTTTCTTGAATCTATGCTGGTTGCAATTGCAAGTAATCTTTATTGTGATACTCATACGAGGTGTGTGCAGATGAGAAAATTTCAGAACGCACTTTTGGGGTCATGTGGCCCTCACACGCCAGACACTACTCGCAACGACTTGCGGGGAGAAGGGCATGAGTGCGAAGGGCGAGCCAAAATTTTACGAGCTGCCAACAGGCGGAGATGTCCGGAAAAAGTGGAAGGGATCGAGACACCACCGCGCGAAGGCTATTGTGATATAGTGTGTAGTACGTTGGGATCAACGAGCGTGAGAAGATCTCGCAGCCTGTCTGATGTGATAAGACTGAAGCCTGTCTGCTCCACACTCACGTGCTGGCTGCGAGATCTTCTCACGCTCCTTGATCCCAACGTACTACATCACAATAGCTTTTCGATCCACCCTCTTCCCTTTTGATTCTCAAAACTTAAGCGCTTGCGCGCGGTAGTGTCTCCGTTCCCAAAGTCTCCCACTTTTTCGGACATCTCCGCCCGTTGGCAGCTCGTAAATTTTCGGCTCGCCTGCGCCCTTATGCCCTTTTTCCTGCAAATCGTTGCGAGTGTGTGGGTCACGTGACCCCGAAATCGCTGCCCGAAGATTCCCCATCTGCACATATCCTATACAAATGTCAAGAGTAAGTAGGAATAAAGCCTTACTCACACTTATGACCAGTGTAGACTAGCAAGAAGATCTCACACATTAGTGCCATTAGTCAGCGTTCGCAAAAGCTCTGCGTTTCGCTGCGCTCAACTGGAGCTTTTCCAGCAGCGACTCCCAGGGGCGGTTGTCAATGCCGATAACGCTAGCGTGACGGGGCCTATGTCACTACTATTATCGTTATTGATGTGTGGGTGGATTCTGCCCATGCATGTGCCGTTGTTGTTGTCTGGCCCCACCTGTGTACTGTCCAACCACGGTGGTCGGCACGTACTCGCACCGCACGCATTTTTATACTTTTTGTGTGTCGCCACCATCGCCCGCCTTTACCTGCAGCCGCCCGGTTCCCTGCCTCTGCCTATACGGATCCAACTGGACTAGTGTCCGTCCTTCAAATTCTCTGTGTGTTATGAGTTGATATGTATTATGAGCGCGTCAACTGCATAGCTATCGGCAGCTACTGCACAATAATAACATAAGTCACTTGTGTGTTTTTTCTTTCTTTTTTCTTTTTCTTATTTGGTGGAGCATGGGGGGCGCGGCAGATGATAGAAGTTATCCTCGTCCTCCTAACTGAGGGTAAGGAATCTCACTTTGTGGCCTTTGTGCATATGGCCAAGTTTGACTGTGTCCACTGACACCTCGCCCACACCCTCATGCACCTTTTGTTAGGATGGCAAGCGCGTGCTTCGACGCGGATACAGTATGTTTTTCTGTCCTATTTTGTTATGTTTCTTCAGTGTTTGTCGGCCATTGAGGCGCCGCTTTTCTTTTCTTACTTTCTGTATTATTACAGTCGTAGATAACTCGGCATTCGCCGACACAGCGGACACATTTTCTCAACTGCAAAAAACATGTAACTTCTGCCTCCATGGTGAGTGACAGGTAGGACATAGATTGATGAAGGGGTGAGGGAGGGCGGATGCATATTGGAAGCAGATAGGGCGAAGACGAAAAAGAAAAAGGAATGTCATTTTTTGTAAAGATGTGGCGAGGAGGAAAAAGGGGTGTTTATACCAAACGCAGACCGAAAGTAAGAACATTGATGGACGAGATTACCCGCTACCTTCGACAGTGGGAATATAGACAGGTGCTGTATTAAGATAGATTTTGGACGTGCGCTTCCCGTCTAACGCTGGAAAAGAGACAGTAAGAGCCAATCAGGCTGCTTGCTTGGACTTCCAGGGGGTGTGCGGGATCTTGACCGCCAAAAATAGCGATGATGCAGAGAGTAGGATCAGGAAGACGTATACGCCATTGCCCCCCATGATGTTTTTCTCCAATGAAAAAGCAAAAAGCGATGTTGACATCGCTGGTCCAATGGCACGCTGCATGGATGCCACGGATTGTGCCAAACCGTTTGTCGCACCAAGAGACCGCCGATTCGGTGCGGCCGCCGTGATATAGATGAATATGCAACCTAGGAGGTTAATGCTGTGAACATCGAGCATAAAACCTATCATGATCTCATACACACTGAATGACATGTCCATAATGATCATCAAACCGAGTTGCAGCGCCAGTATCATATAAACGGGGTACGAGTCGCCCAATTTACGTGCCACAAGGTTGGTAAACGGAAAGATGGCAAATAAGGGCATGAATAATGACATGCCAGTGATGTACACTCGTCTAGGACCGAATCGCCGAATGATCCTAGCAAGAAACAATCCTTGTAAAACGCCCGTCAGGAGGCCGTACGCACCAAGACAAAGCCCAATTGTCGCTGGTTGAAGGCCTAGCCCACCAAGCTCAATTGGGGTTGAGCAAAAGAGGGGAATAAGAGCACACAATGCCATGTCGAGCAACGCGAGGACAGAGTAGTTGGCAACAGAAATTACAACCGGCCTCGTCATCAGAGCACGAAGGGGGACTGGTTCCTGATCCTTCGTTAGAGTTGTCTCAGCGCTCTCCATAGCCACTGTGCCCGATTTTGTTGCTATCTCTTTGGGACGCCTATGCATGGTCTGTGATTCACATCAGGAAGGGCGCATAGCAAGACAAGGAGCCAACTTACCTCCTTTAAAAAGATCATTACAAGAACACCAGCCGACCAAGCAAAGCCGGCCGCAACCCCACTTGGCAAGAAGTAAGGGTATTCGACCCAGAAGCGGCCTGTGAAAATGCCTGGGTAAAGGTCGTGGGGACGGGTCAGCACACCACCTATGAATGGCCTGTGGGGACAGGTAACGGTTACACCTTGATTCTAAACCACTCGATAAAACTCACCCGATGGTCGAACCGACCGCCCACGTCGTTGACATCAGGGATAACCCTTGCGCAATATTTGTTTCATCAGTCAGGTCGGCTATCATAGTCTTCATCACCACAACGTTGCCGTTGAGTACACCGCAAATACATCGGCTAAGCCTCACACCTTAAGAACAGTCGTCTGAGGGGACATAAACACACACCTTATCACGAGCGTCACGTAAGTGCGAGACAACCCGAACGACAGGATAGACACTGACAACCCAAAGATGCCGGTAAGGAGGATAGGCTTCCGTCCCACATGGTCAGATAATCTGCTCCAGTGGAGGACCGTGACTGATTCTGCGACAAAGAAGAGCAATTCCTGGGATCGAGACGTCACTCATAGTGCCCGAACAACAGAGACGAATGCATGCTCACGATCAACCCTGCATAGTACCCAACTCTCTTTATATCTCCTCCCGTGGTGTCTAGCTCACTCACGAGCTATGGCGCAGCACATCAGACATCCCGTCTACCTTGGCACTTTAAGAGCTTACTCGGTTAATATATGGCATGATAGAGCTGGATGTGATGGGCTCAGCCAACTGAAGCAGCAGCAGCAGGGCTATCTGCCCCTTAGGCAAGAGCGTAGGTTTCCTGTCATTTTTCGGGTTGCTTTGATCTGCGACTGGAGCCAAAAAAGGGACCTCCTCATCAGTATCCAAGTTCAAAGACATGGCTGGGCTCAGAACTGTGATAGGGACTAAGGAGGTCAAAATCAGGTGCGGAAGCCAGTAATCAAAAGGCCTTCATAAAGCTTGGGAGAAAGCTGGGAAGTCCTAAGCACATCTATTCGGTGGAGATTGATGGCCTACAATTCGGCGTACTTGCTGTGCATGCTATACAGCGTTAGATAGCATCAAACGTTGTATAGTGCGTGTGTAACGCAGGTCGGGCTTGCCGAACTCACATGACCCTGTAACATTGGACACTGTGTCTGGCTTCTGGGCGTCACGATTCCTGCATGATGACACGTTCAACAACGAACATGACATCGAATTATGCAAATATGGCATGGAAGTCGGAGCTATGCTACTTGAAGAACTTCAGAAGATTTCCGCTACCAAACGCAGAATGAGTGATTTCTGATCGTACGCAAGTCAGTGAATAGTAACGTTGTATCTTACGCACGCCCGCTTACGCTGTCGCCACCACCAGTGTTAGATGCACCCATATCAGACACGTGCGCAGCCCAGATGCCGCCCGCCCCACTCAATATGCCCGGGAACCATAGGGACTTGGCATATGCAGTGGAGCAAGTTATTCCAGTACCTCTGATGCCGGAAATAGCCCTGAAACCAAAAAGGAAGAAGAAATATAAACCAGCGCCAGAACCTAAAGATTAGTGGACGACAGCGGTGCCAGTAAAGTGCCGGTCATTATTGACCAATCATGAAACCCAGTGAGAATCCAACGCCAGCGACACACCAGCAAAATCTAAGCGTACAGTGAGATACAGGGACATACATACAGTTATCAAGGGCTCCCACACATGTCCAAAATAGGATGTCTCCCACGCTTCCCACGCCGCTACACCGCTGCAGTGCCGCAGCCACCAGCACTTTGTTAGTAAGTGGATGACTTCCCTTCCCGGGTCCATTTCAAGCTCAGCTCGTCGCTGCATCACCACTCATTATTTTTTAGAACCCTCCCTCTCTAGACAGCACAAAGCTGCTCTAAATAATTTGTAGTCAGGCACAATGTTTTGCTGACTGCTAGATTGCCTGCCACTGCCAAGCATAGTTCTCCTCTCCCTTAGTTCTGACTTCTCAACACTATTCCTACCATTATGGTTTCTACCACACACATCGTTATAGTTCCACTTCAAGTCCATAAACACAATATAATCATTTAAGTTGTAACTACACCATGAAAGTGAGACACCCAGTCTCATTTTCAAATGTCTGTAAATAACATGTTTGAGAAATCAGCCCATAAATCTCCATCTTTAGTTTGCCATGTAGGAACATAAACATTCAGAATCTGATTAACTCCTACACACTGAACCCAAAGGTTGTGAAGCTGCACACAGATCTGTTGGTTTCTGCCTGTTATATGATGCTGGACACACTATTACATACTATGCATGCTTGTTGGTTTTTTTGTTACCTTGTGTCAGGCCACTATTATTTCCTTTATTTTTCTCTTCATTTTTCCTATTTTTCTTATGTCTCAATCACTATAGATCTTACAATCACTCCTGATCTATCAAAGTGATTCCCAGTCATGTATTCCTCTTGTTAGTCTTTATCAGCTGATGATGCATATGTCACCTGATTGGCCCACTTATGAGATAGTTATGACTGTTTTTCTCATGGTTACTGTGGAATCTTTCTAATTGTTCTCACCCTGACTGTGGAGTGCTTACTTATTGTTCTCACAGTTGCTGCACTTATTGTACAGCACTGATGCATCCCTTCTATTGTTAGATATGACCTCATTCCTTTTTGTTCTCATACTCTGGCCATATAGCGTATAGCATGGTCTGTGCACTGGTTCCAGTACTATATATACAGTAGTTCACTTAGTGTTTTATCCCCAGTTCTGATCATCTGGGATATCTGTTAGGTGCAGTAGCCTCTAGTCTTTCCTTGTCTTACTTTACTGATTATATCATCTGGGATATCCACTAGCTGAAGCATGATAAGTCCTTTGTTTGTTTTAGTCTTTTCTTCAGTTGTTTGGCTTTGATGTAAAGACTGGCCTCACACCCTATGATGCTGATCACACTGTTTACTTATTAAGTATATTTATCTCTATCTCATTTTATTGGTATTTCTTTTCTCTTTATAGTTTGAGCTCCTCTTATACTCTATCTTGATGAAACCTGGGCAGCACAGCAAGGGAAGCAAACACCATGACATAGAATAGATAAGTGTTGAGCCTAAAGGCCATGCTAGCAAGAGACAAGGCTATGGCCTTGGTAAGACAGAGCAGAGGGCCTCAAGACCACATCTGTAAGATAGAGAAGATGTGTACCAGAGGGTAGAGGGTACACAGAAGAAAGGGAGAGTTGCATAAAGCAGGTATGTCAGAAGAGAACTCAGAGAGTAGAAGAGATACTTGCTCTATGCAGCTCTCTCTTTCCTCTGTGTACCCTCTACCATCTGGTACACCTCTTCTCTTATCCTACAGTCATGCATGACATCTGGACTCTGGTCCTCTTCCTACTTTAACCTACCTCTTGGCCTACAAGGCTGCCACTGTCTCCAAACAATCTATTCACTGTTTATGACACTGCCCATCTTTTAACAATGCTTATCTCCCTCTTGTTGGATATTTGTGCATTCTATACTACATGCTTCACTTGGCTTCCTCCACACATACACTTTACTCAAACAATACATACACATGATACCCCAACATCTCACACTTCTTATCTCCTCTGTGGACTGCCCATACACAATCTCACCCCACACATCACTCCAGACAATGTGTGTCCCCCCACATATGGCAGTCCTTGTACTCACTCACATACACTCTGCCCTAACCTTACTTGTGGACACTATATAAGATGGGTCTCTTACTATACACCTCCTCAGATGTCTCTCTACCTGTCTGAGTGAGTCCCATACCTCTCCCATCCTTTTACCCTCACTTATAACCCTGCAGTGTACTTGAACCAGATTGCCCCACCTACCATGTCAGCAACTACTTACCACATGCTGCAGATGCTACCTGCTGCTCTCTCCCTTCTGGGAGTCTCTTATCTACTATCCCTCATATATAACTTGATTGCTGCTGCCTGCCATAACCTGTGTGTACACCTCTTTGTCTTATCCTCTTTATGGTTTGGGCTCCTCCCTGAACCTATGTTGCCCTTACTATATAAACTCCTCTATCTTTGTCTGTTCACCTCAGCACTTTATCCACTTGCTGAGGTAAGATCTCTATTGTGCACTTTTCACTTGTCTCTGACACTACCTGCATCTGCACAGTCATCTGTCCTTTTGCATACACTCTATGATCTGTATGCTATCTTCTATCTTCTCTTCAGATGCATTACCTTTGGACCATAGTCCTTTGGCTGCTCTTCTTCTCAGTGGGGCTACAAGCCTATCTTGATCTTAGTATGGTATATCTACCATTTGTCTTGCTGCCTGCATCTTTACAAAATCTCCAACAGATCACTCTAGCCCTGGTTATCATCAATGTCCATTGGAACCTGCAACTGTCCAAATGAGCCCTGCAATGCATGCATGCCCCACTCAACAGATTGCTGATAGGATAGCAGCTGACAGTCAAACTGTAACCACTGCTCTTGCTCATGTGGGTCAGACAGTAGTAATTCACCAGCCTTCAATGGTGCTTTGATGTGGCCCTTGAGGATGTTAAACATCTACTGTATGTCATCAATACTATACTCATCTTCTTCCTCTTTCATTCGGCATTCCTATCCCTTCACTAGCACATACACATTACATACTCTTGACATATTGTTATGTTACTACAACTCCTCTGGATTCCTCCTTCCTCCCACTCCACCAGTACTCCAGACGATGTGTGTCCCTCATGCTTATGGGTATCCTTGTACTACAGATTACAAGCCCCTCCTTAACTCTACCTCCTTCCACTATATAGATGCACATCACTATTCAACTATTCCTCAGTCATTGTCTTCAGACAACTGAGTGAGTACCTCCACTTCCTGCATCTCACACACCTTTTCACATACCTTGCAGCTCTACTTCTTCACCTGTGGCAACCTACTGTTGTCCACATTACTTATTACTGCTGCAGCTGCAGTTATGCTGCTCTCTCCCTCCATGCCTGGAGACTTTATACAATTGTTCCCTATGCTGTTCACAGTTCTAGTTGTCTGCCATAACCTGTGCAAACAGAGGAAACAGGCACCACAATCCATCAATGGTCACAAATGCAAATGTTAACATTGGATGGTGCTGGACAATGAGTGGATTGTCTTTCACAAATCCCAGCCTTTCAGTCTACCTAATGCCACTTTCTGGCATTGCACACAGTATTGTCAAGAGGATAGAAAGTAAAAACCTGAGGTAGCAGCTAGTGGTAGTAGGAATGAGTGCAAAAATGAGATGGAGACCCACACTTGGCATTGTGGAGGCACAATAATGAAGTGCAAGACCTAATGCACCTGCACCATCAAAGGATTGTTGTCCAAGATGAGGAGATCTATTTGCCTGTTTGTCTCTTCAATGCATAGGCATACCATCCCAAGCTCTCTTGAATTCTCCAGCCAGAATCCTCTCAAATGTTGCACAGTTGAAACCCATTGTTGTAACAAATGCATGGTCATTATGACTGAGGTAGAGGACTTGCCATGGCATGTTGTGGTGGGGGTCCAGAAGGAGTTAGGAGTGACAAAGATAAACTTGATATCATGCTTGTCATTCATGCAACTGTTGTTGACCTTGCTCAGCACCCAATATGATAAAGGCCACAATCACAACCAACCCATCCTGAGAGTCATTGGAGCTGCTATCATCACCACTGAAGAGATCCATGTAAAGCTACCAGTGGCAGAGGGGACAGACCAAGGATGCTACAGCTGTGAGGCACATGCTAGACAGTGAGGTCACAAGTGTAAGAGAGGAGGGTAGGTGAAGGGATGAGACAATGCTCCTAAGATGGGTCATGCTGAAAGGCAGATGTATAAAGCTAAAGAATACAAGTTACAAGAGTACCCTATATATACTTAGGAGGTTGGTGCACAGACCAGGTGCTGTCACTATAGGGCAGGTGTATGTAACTAAGATGCACAGCATCTGTGAGAAGTATCTGTAAGAATATGAGTCATAAATAATTGTGATAAGATCTACTAATGATGAGATAAGATGAGAGAAGATATCTCTTCTAGATCTTGAGCAATAAAGATAAAATAAATTGTAAAATGTATAGAAAGATAAGTACATTCTGACAACAGCCAGGAACAAGCTGACTCATATTTTCTCTAAATTTTTGTGATGTGTGTTTATGGTTTAAAGCAATGTGCTCTAAATTACATGATGACAATGATGATGATGATGATGATGATGATGATGATGATGATGATGATGATGATGATGATGATGAGATTATGAGACTTGGAGCTCTAGATCCTTACAGGAAGTCATCCAGTGGGTGATTTCCCATGAGGATATAGAAGTTCTAGATCTAGGATTCTCCTACACTGTGCTTGATCTAAACTCACTTCATGAAACTCTAAGAACTAAGTTGAGGATCTCTAAGTCACTAAGTGTTATTAAGGTAACCTACACACATCATCCTGGGCCCTTGTTGTCAGGATCGTCAAGCCTATGGCAGACATCCATAGTGCAAGACCACTGACTCCCGATGTATCCCTGCTTTCCTTTGGAGAGGCTTACTGGGAGCTGCCTTGGATCTAGGCCAAGGGGTGAGAGGACTCAGCCATAGAAGAAGGGGATGAACCAGCTGTAACAAGCTGGAGTCTATTCGTCTAGCTACCTAACTACTTATAGTACTATGGAACGCACACAGACCAGGCGCAGTACATGAGGGCAGGTCTAGCAGTAACTAGAGTGCAGCAAGTGTGGGATCACAGCTTACAGATGTGCAGCAGCTGTGGGAACTATCCTTGAGAAGACCATAGCAACTGTAAGTAAGATATCTGATAGGATAAGATAAAAGAGATAAGATGAAGATATTATCTAATCAGATGATCTAAAGAGAAACAATAAAAGAAAGAAATAATAATGGTAGGGAATAAAGTCAGCGATAGGAGTCTGACACTTGTATAGTCATTGGTGTTGAGATTTACACATGTATGCACATATACCCTTCCTTCGGCTTCACCTCCCACTCCCACACACATCACTTACATAGTAAACACACATACGTTTACTCACACTCACACATGCCGGTCCCTTGAACTTCTCATATCTCTGAGGGCACTCACACCCCACTCTCCACTCCGAGATGATGCACGTACTCCTCAATTAGGCAGTTATTGTACTTCACTTATCAACTCAGCTTTAACCCTATCTACCTCACACTATATAAGATGGGTATTCACTTTACAACTACTCAGACGTCTCAGCATCCTGTCTGAGTAAGTACTCCACACAATCCCCATCTCTTCTTACTCACAGACTCTGCAGCAGTCTCCTCTTCACTTGGCACTGCCCTACTGCATTTGCCCTTACTCACCATGCTGCAGATGCTTTCTGCCATATTGTCCTTTGGGACATTACTGCATTATCTCACAACCATCATAACAGTTCTTTTTGTTTGCCATAGCCTGCACACACAATTGGAGCTCTCATCCTTATTACTATCTCATTAATCTCTCTCTTCATTATCATCAGAAATGTCTACATCAACTACATTGATCACCTTGTTACCAGGAGTACTTCATTAATGAATCCCTTGTTTGTGCAGGTTACAGCAGACAACACATAAGATTAATATTGTTAATAGAAGTAGCAGCATTGCTGCAGCAGTGATAAGTGGTTGTGAGCAACAGTAGGTTGTCACAAGTGAAGAAGGGAGCTGCAGGATATGTGAGGAAGCATATAAGATGTAAGTGGTGAAAGTACTCACTCAGTGTCAGAAGATGATGACTGAGGAGGTGTGAAGTAGAGGTTGTATCTTATATAGTGATTGGAGGTAAGGTTAAGGTGGAGACGGTATCTTGAAGTATAAGGATACCCATATGTGTGAGGGACATGTGATTGTCTGGAGTGGGAGTGGAGTGGGAGTGGGGAAGAGTCCCAAAGAGTGGTGATGGTGTAATAGTGTGTCAAGAGTAGGTAATAGTATGTACTGGTGGAGGGAAGGAAATGCCGAACAGAAAATAGGTAGACATACATGGAGATCTCAACATCCCTAAGACCATCCAATAGGCCACTCTTAGCACAAGCCATGGTTGTCATCATCCATGGTATTCATAGTATTATTTCAAATGAAGCAGTCTGACAATCTAGAATCATATTGTTATTGGTCTATTATTATTGTTGATTTAGAGTTGATATGTCTTATATGGTTTAGAGGGGCACTCTAGAATTTTTAAGTTCATGAACAGGATGTGAAAATGACAAAATAAATGTGACATGAAGGGGGCAATGATGGGGAAATACAGCATGATCAGGGAGGAGGGAAGAGAGGATGCCAAACAAATGCAAGACTGGGACACAACATAGTAAATGCAACAATAACACAAATGTGGATGCAACACAAAAATAATGCAAATGCAGATACAACACAACTGTAAACATGACCTACAAGGAATGTGAGCTCTCTTGACTTTGAGATGTAGAGAAGGGAGAGTGGAAAGAGCTTTTTCAGCTTAGGATGAGAGTGATAAGCACAGACTATGTGCAAGGAGTGGAATGTCAAAAGTTCTTATTTTACATAGTATGCTAGTGTTCCTTTTAAGTATGGTATAGTGATGCATGGACCATCTATAGTACTGTGGCTGAGTGTGTGTGCATACAGTAGGTATGAAGTCAAAAATTGGAAAGTGAGCTTAGTAATCACATAGTTGTCAACACTCCCCCTTACTGTGTACACACATCAACAAGTCCAAGGCAAAGGTGATGAGAAGAGAAATATGGAAGTGCTATCTTTTCTTATCTCTTATCTGATTTGATCTGATTACTCTTCTCTCCTTCCTTACCCACAGCCCACACTTTATTAGTAAGTGTGGACTGTGTGTGTCTACAGATTGTATATCAGTAGATCAGTAGTGTCTTAGAATATCAAGCAGACATCTCCCTTTGTCTTCTATGTGCTCTGTCTGCACCAGTCTTTGCCCTCTTCTTCTTCTTCACCCTCTTTGTTCTCCTACAATGGAGTTCACTCTCCTTCTTTTTGTGTGCCTCTTCTCAGCCCTCATCATCTACCACCACCTCTCACTGTGCATCCAGTCTCTCCTCCCCTTCTAGTTGCATTCTGCTGCCTTTGCCACCACACCTCATCTACCTGTGCCAACAGGAAGTGGTAGAGGTTATGTAAGTGCATCAGCAGAAATAAGTTGTGAAGGAAGATGCTGTAAAGATATGATGCCATTAGAGATGCATTGGCAAATGAAATGGTATCATATATCAATGTGTTTCATGCCATGAGAAGTAACCACATTGTTTGCAATATCAATATATCCTTTGTTATCACTGTAAAGTAGAATAGAAGAAGAAAAATAAAAACTGATTTCATGAAGAAGAGAATGCAACCATTTCCCCTGAGCAGCAGCTTGTGAGAGCAACATATACTCAGCTTCAGTTGGGGAAAGAGATGTAGTCTGCTGTTTGTGCAATGACCAAGCTGTAGCTCCTCCTGCCAGCATGAATACGTATTTGCCAATAGTCTTCCTGTCATCCATGTCAGTGGCCCAGTCTGAATCTGAGTATCCCACAATGCCCACTTCACTTGCACCATCATAATGAAGACAATGATGGAGAGTTCTTTTCAGGTATTCAAGGACATGTTTTGCAGTGTGAGGAAGAGGGATTGGAGAGGAACTGTGATAGTTTCATGACAGCAAGGTGGTATCTAGCCAGGAGACAATTGCCACATAGAGAAGTGAGTCAATCAGTTGCTGGTAAGATGACTTCAGATCTGATGATTCTGGAGCAGAATGTTATGAGGCACTTGCCTAGGCACCTTGTAATGATTTTAATTTTAATTTTATATTTTATATTTTATCTTACTTACTATAAGTGTAGTATTAACTACAGCTGTGAGCTTAGCCCCAACTTATAGTAAGGACTCTATCTCTTTCTCCTCTATAGTAAAGTATTTACATACTAAGCTGTGAGTTTTACTCCAAGTACTATAAAGGACTTATCTTTTACTTTTATCTTTCTTTCTTTATCTACATTTACTTGCTAAGGACTATCACTATACAATTAGCAAGGACTCATCCCATCTTGTCTTTATTTGTCTTTGTTTATCTCTCATTTCACTCATGCCTAGGGCCACATTACCTTAGCTTACTATGGATGTGACTCAGTCACATGATCTTGTTGATTGCTGTGCAATCATCATTGACCAGTGAACCTTAACTACTTTTACTATCTTTAGAACTCCAGTTTTGTATAATTAGTTGAAAGACTGGTGGTCTTAAACCCCAGTCTTGTCAACTTCACAATCTAGGGCCTCTCCTATACTGTGCTTGATCTAAGCTTGCCTCCCTCTCACTTATAACCCTAAGAACTCAGTCTAAGATCTCTAAGTCACCTTAAGTGTCACTGAGACATCCTGAACTCATCACTCTGGATCCTCATTTAGTCATCAGTGGTATTATCCTCATCACTATGTCATTGGTCCCTCTCTTCATTGTCATCAGGAATGTTTACTACACTTATCAAGCACATACCTGTTGACAACAATGGGCTTAAGTAATGACCACATTCCTTTTTTGTCTACTTACTGTACACACACATACACTTCTGTACACAGACATACACACTTTCCTTGTTCATAGTACAATGGTCCATGTGCTACTATACATACTATAAGTAGCATGTAGATTTAACATACAACAAAATGAACTATTCTAGTTCCCTCTTGCACACATGGCCTGCCTTCATCAATACCAACTACCTTGTTACAAGGGGTATAATTATAGCAAACTTTCCCTAAGACTGTCCAATAGGCCACTCTTAGCACAGAAACTGCAGATTTATATTTAGTGAGGATGATGGTGTGAGGCCAATGCTAGGCAGTGAGGTCACACAAGAATACAAGGAGAAAAGGAGATGTGATAGTGCACAAGGATTCATGCACTGTATAGCAGATATCCCAGATGTACTAAGCTAAAGAATACATATAAGAGATATACAGTATATATAGTAAGGCCCTATGTGCATGGACCAGGTGTGAACACAGGATTTAGCAGGCAGTGATAAACATGATGTATATTATGATAGCCTCCTAGCAGAGGTGCAGACAGAGCTATGAGCAAGGTGTAGATGTTACAAGCACAAGTGGTGTGGCACAACATGGTGAGAGTATGCTGAAGGGATGTATGAAGAGGTAGATGGTGAAGAGTAGTTGGAACTCACTCAGATAGTAGTAAAGATGTATGAGGAGATTGTATGTAGGGAGTCCATATCAACTCATGTCTGCTCAGTAAGGTTAGAGTGGAGAGTGAGTGAGTGAAGTATAAGGACTACCATATATGTGAAGGACATGTATCATATTGGTGCAGTAAGTGAGTCCAGGTGAGAGAGAGAGAGGTAGTCTATGGATGTGTGGAGAGTAATGTGTATGTGTATGATGTGTAAAGGAAAGGAAGCTAAATGAAAGTATAGTAAATGTACATGATGTTCAACACCAGGTGCTGTCACTATTGGGCAGGCATAGGAAATGATAGGTGCAGTAATATTGTACAGCATCAGTAAGAATGTGCAGCATTCCTGAGAAAGCAAGTCATAGTGTAGTAGTAAGTGGGCCAATGAGTGATTATTGTCAAAATTTGCATCTACTTTACAATGCTGGACATGCTGCCTTAGCTGGTATTTTCACATCAACTCATTTATCATCATTAGACTCTTACATTTCCCTTTTGGGACATCTCTTGGTTCTATATGATTCGGACTCCTCTCCAATTTTGAGTCATTTTGACTATATCTTCTCTGCTCCTTCACCATACTACCTCAGCATTTTTACTCCTGCTGAGGTATGTGACTCATTGTGTACTCCTCATTGTCTATCTGACAACTACCTGGTTTGGCACAGTTGCTCTATCTTTCTGTGTACTGTCTCTCTGTGTATGCTTCTTTCTGCTCTCTCCTCAGGTATTGTCCCTCATCTCAGCATTTTTACTCTTGCTGAGTCACTCTATCTGTCTGCATACTATCTCTCTGCACATACTTCTTTCTGCTCTGTCCTCAGCTCTCCCCTCAGATGTCTTGCCTCTGGACATTAGTCCTTTGGCTACTTCCTTGAAAGTTGTTGTGGCTGCGAGCCTTTTCACATCTGACTATGGTCTACCTGCTGTGTGTGTCCCTGTGCCTGTTTCAACAATTATAACTAGGTGATATATTGTACCACTTTCCATGATAAGATGAGATAAGATTTGAGTTAGATCAGATCAGTAAATCAAAAGATATACTCAAATATTTTAAGAGATATGCATGTAAAACAAAGAGAAAAATGGTAACAAATGTGAGGGAAATAAAGCATCCTGACAAATACCCCCCTTGTTAGGGTGAGATGACTTGATGAGCATAATTGATTCCCATAGATCCAAAACCACCATGTCCTCTATTCATAGAATCTAAGGATCCACTTCTGTGATGGATGCCAATGTGATGTTTTCAAGGATGAGTTGGGTGACATGGTCTTTCCCCTTAATGACAAACTGTGTGTCACCAACATTTCACAGAGGAATTTTGATGGGTACCCAATAGTTTAGTTGATAACTCCTGTTCCAGTGTGTATAGAGTCTTTGACAGCCAAACCACTGCAAGGTGCAATATGCCCATAACAGTGATCTGGAGTAGCCATGGAAATTTGAGTATTGATGAGCTTTTGACTTTGTGGGGGGATAGTAATTTCTTCTGCACTGTATAGATCTAGACTGGCCACTTCTTGTGATCCTTGAGTGGGGAATGTGGCTTTGTCAGAGTGGTGTTTCACAGGAAGTGCTAAGAGTGACCTATTGGATGATCTTATGGATCATACAGTGTGGTACTCCTGGCAACAAGATGGTTGTAGTAGGCAACATAAATGTTCCTAGTGATGAGGATTATACCACCTATGACTAAATGAGGATCCAGTTGTTGATTTCTGGGCAAGGCAGCAAGCAGAGAGAAGACCATGACAAAAATACATAGGCATCAAGCCCAAAACAGATTGAGATTGAGAGCTAAAGCCCATCAGAGCAAGAGGAGAGGGCAAAACTGCCACATCTGTAAGATAAGAGAAGATGTGTACCAGAGGGTAGAGGGTACACAGATGAAAGAGGGAGCTGCATAGAGCAGGTATGTCAGAGGAGAGCTAAGACAGTAGAAGAGACGCTCACCTCAGCACATGCAGAAGTGCTGAGGTTAGATGATGACAAGGTAAAGAAGATATAGTAAAGGCCAAATAGAGTTGGAGAGGAGCTGTCAGGACGCATTATTTTTCTCATCATTTTACGATTTTCTGTTATCTTATCGCT
>QLPN01003948.1:1958-14714 GCA_003314395.1 Albatrellus ellisii
AGGTGAGTATCTCTTCTGCTCTCTGAGCTCTCTTCTGACATACCTGCTCTATGCAGCTCTCTCTTTCTTCTGTGTACCCTCTACCCTCTGGTACACATCTTCTCTATCTTACAGGTGTGGCAGTTTTGCCCTCTCCTCTTGTTCTGATGGGCTTTAGCCCTTCTCTCAATCTCAATCTGTTTTGGGCTTGATGCCTACTTCATTTATGTCATGGTGTTTGCTTCCCTAGCTGTGCTGCCCAATTTCAACACCAAGTGCTTAAAATTTGACCTTGGTCAAATTGCACTGGATTACTATGAGTCAGAGACAAGTGACTCCCAGAGAGGATTCAAACAGCAGCTAGAGCTCCTTTGCAGGATCTGGGCCCTTTTTCAGGGTTTCAAGGATGCAGCAAAGGCTTGGGGAAAGAGGCAGAGAGAAGACCAGGAGAAGGGGAAGAGGAAGCATGATGAGGACAATGTTGAATCATCACCATCCAAATATGCAACAAGGTGTTTATTTTTTCTTCCTTCTCTTCCTCTTTTTTAAAATCCATTGCTATATTATAGGTCATCAGCTGGTACTCATAGAAGTCAGCACTCTCAGGCTGGCCCCAGTTCCCATACATCTGAAGGCTTTGGTTCCCATGGACATGGGGCTTCAAGTACCCACAAGAGGGCAAGGAAAGCCTCCAACACTAGAAAGAGGCAACCAGGATCAGTGTCAAGTGGGGGAGCAGCACCCACTTCAGCCTCAGTGTCACATCTCTCCAAGTTGAAGAAGGATGACTTGAACACCATTGTAACACACTGGGTTGAATCCACAGTGATTGAGAGAAGAGGTCTTTCTTGTACTTAAATTTCTTTGCATTGGGTTCTATGCACATTTGTTGGGCAGTTTTCTTGTACATGTTGCCTGGCCATGCCATCATCCTCTGCCATCACAAGCTCCATCTGCAGTCTAAATTTGTGTACCTTTTTGGCAATAGATATTATGTTTGGTGCTCTACACTGACTATACTACAAGTCAGACTGAGATCAGGCTTTTTATAGGTTGTCAGACATTCCAAGGCATTATCAATATCATTAGACTTGCCAGATTTTACCAGACTGATAGTACTCATCAGTATGGCAAATCTTATGGTTGCAAAGTCAAGCTTGGAACCACCATTACAAGCCTTTTGCATATCTTACAAGGCTCAGCAAGGCATGATAATGCCAAACAAGGTTTGTGCCTCTGCTCTGTCTTTTATCATGGTGTTCATTGTTGGGACCTATGACAGAATGTGGCTGCTGTTGATGCAATCCCTACATCTCTGTTGGTTGAACCAACAGGCTAGTCTGTGCAGTACAATGAATACACAACTGTAACATTCTCATTCCCCTTTTGCTGACACCTTCCTCAGCTCCCCATTCCATCATTCCAGCACCTCCAGCTTGACCTGCACCTCCTTCATTCATTTATGCACATGTCACACCCTCTGTTCCACTGCATCCACCTCCCACATCCACACCCACAGCCACCACCAATGCCCCTCCCTACATCCTGCTCCACTCACAATGCCTTGCAGTGTCGCCAACTCTGTCTCACAGGAGTGGACCATACTCTCTACAATTTCAGCCACCTTCATATTCATTGCAAGGTCCTGTGTAGCCTGGAAGACCAGGTCTGATAATGCAGCACACCACATCCATGTCGGAGTTTACAGTGATGTGTGACAGCAAACATGCACAACTGTGAATGCACAAATGTGCAACTGCACAGCTATGCCACATGGACCTCTCATGGGACTCAGGGATGATATGGACAGACCATTTAGTTATAGAAAATTTCTCTCACATGTTTTCTTTTCCCTCAGTCTTTTACAAAGAGACTGAGGTCAGTACTTACTCTCTACACTGTTTGCCTTTTATGATTTCTCACTATTTCTTCCTGTAGAATACAATTCTCTTCTTTCTACAGTCGGCTGTGCTCTTTCCAAGCAACCTCCTTCAATAGATTATGAGACCTGAGGTCTATTGAAACTGAGCAAGCACCACCTTCAAGACAAACTCACACCCCTGCACTTCACACACCATGTCAGCAGCAGCCTTGACAAGCAAGACTCCCACACCAGCAACTGGATGTGCTGCCATGACAGCAGGCACCATGATGAGCTCAAATGCAAAAGCTTTGAGCAAGCTCTATGATGTACCTTTCCTTGCAGAAAATGGTGAAAATTTCACCTTCTGGAAATTCTGCATTGAAATGGTTCTTCAAGTGCATGGACTATCGCCTATCATCAGCAGCTCCAATAAGGCCCTGGCCAGCACATCACCTGACTATGATGACTGGGTCAGCTGCAACCATGAAACACACATGCAAATCATGTTGATGCTCAGCAACAAGCCTCTCAACACTGTGCTATATGCAACAACCTCAAAAGATGCTTGGGAGAAGCTAATGATGTGATATGAAGGGAAAGGGGAGCAGAAGATTGCTTACTTAATTAGTGAGCTATTCTGCAGCACTCTGTAAGATGGCAGTCCCACATATCCCATAAGGGAGACCAGCATGCACTAACTTAAGGATCACTCCAAAAGAAAGGATTTGCCAGCCATAACGAGCTGAAGTATATTCATAATACTACAGCTACCTATATACTAAAGGAAAGCACACATGGACCAGCGCAGTACTCTAGGGCAGGTGCTACAGTAAATACCTGCAGTAAGTATGACATCATGTGCAGCATGGGTGCATCCAGAGCACAAAGCAACAGTAAGTAGATAAAGATAAGATCAGATCAGATAGACTGAAAGGAAAGATGATCTAATCTTATCTAATCAAAAGGAAAATGAAAAGAAATGTAAAAGAAAATAAAAGAGTAAATGCTCCAATAAATCAAAGCCTGATGCACTCTATCTGATGACACCCCCCTTGAACTGCAAATAAACATGATGGTGTGCACCACACACACTCTCTCCTTGCTTGGGCAGCAACTTGATGAAAAACTCATTGCCATTGCCATCATCATCTCACTACCTCCATCCTATGACACACCCAAAACAATCCTCACTGCCATGAAGATGACCAATCTCAACATCAAGAATGTTTGCTCACAAGTCATGCTCAAGGAGCAACACTGAAATCATGCCACAGATTCCATGGGTGCATTCATGGCTCACTTCAAAGGCAAAGGCAAAGGACCCACAATGTTGGATGAGGAGTGACAGGCAAAGCACAAGGTGAAAGGATTTTGCATGCACTGCAAAATCCACAACCACAAAGTTGAAGACTGCCACAAGCTCAAAGCTGAAAAGGGTGCCACAATGGCACACATTGCTACCAACAGCACAGCACTATGTGCTCAAATACACAACAAAGATGATAATGACAATATGTCATTCAATCTCTTCAAAGTCACCAAAAAAGCTCACACAATGCAATGATCTCACAGCTTGCTGGCCCATCAACTCAGGCACCAGTTGCCACATGAGCTCTAACTGTGACTGGTTCTATCTCTACCACCCATTCGCTACACTGTGCAAAGTCTGGCTAGGCAATAACAGCTACATTCTAGCTGAGGGTGCCAGCAACATCCACATGAAGATGCATGCCAACAAGAAATGGAACCAGGCCATCCTACAGGATGTAATCTATGTCCCTGAACCCCATGGTAATCTCCTATTGGTCTCCACACTTGCAAAACATGGTACACACATCCAATTCAATGGGGATATGTGTGAGATCCTCAACAAGGATAATGTGTTAACATGCATTGGCCACCTTGAGGATAACCTCTACATCCTTGACATGTGGACACACACTCCCAACACTGTGTGAATCATGCATGTCACCTCATTCCCATCTGAAGGCATTGTCATCTCCAACAATCCCTCCACCTTCATCGCATGCATAAGCATGGCTACCACTGACATATGGACCTGGCATTGCTGCCTGGGTCACATCAGTGTAGACTCTGTCCTGTACATGGTCTGCAATGGTATGGTCAAGGACATGGCCATCACTGGTGATGCTCTCAGGATATGTGAGCCTTGCATCAAGGGCAAGCACACACAACATGATGTCATGAAATTGACACAGATGTGTGCTGACACAACACTTGGCCACATCTTTTCAGATCTGTGCAGACCCATGCAAACATGCTCCTGCAAAGGGTATGACCACTTTGTGACATTTATTGATGACAAGTCATGCAAGGTCTTTGTCCACAGCCTCAAACACAAAAGTGATCTGCACAAATGTCTCACAGACTTTGTCACACATGCTGAAGTTGAGACTGGTGTGAAAATGAAGGCACTCCATTCAGACAGTGGAGGTGAATATATGGGCAAACACATGCAGAAGTTCCTGTGGGCACATGGTGCTAAACATGAAATGATGACCACTGACATGCCACAATACAATGGCATTGCTGAATACATGAATCACACACTTGTGGAGACCACATGCACACTGCTCACCAACACTGACCTCCCACATTCTTACTGGTACCATGCTATCAAGTATGCTGCTTACTTGCACAACATAGTGCTGACATGTGCACTCAAAGACAATCTCATGCCAGAAGGGTCCTGGAGTGGTAAGAAGCCCAATGTTGCCCTTGTTCACATCTTCAGTTGCAAAGCCTTTGTCCACATTCTGGACAAGTACTGATGCAAACTTGATGTGAAGTTGCTGCTTTGCACCTTCATTGGCTATGTGCACAATTGATGTGCCTACCACCTGGTCCACTGCCCAAGTGGGTGTTTGTGCAGGTTATGGCAGGCAGTCAGGGCAGTGAGGAATGTGATTTGCAAGTGTGATTGAAGGGGCAGCATAGCTGCAGTAGGTAGGTGGGGTGTGGGCAGTAGGGAGAGTGCCATGATGCAAAGGTAAGAGCTGCAGGGATTGTAGTGAGATGAAGGGTAAGATGGTAAGTGGGGTGTACTCACTCAGTGTCTGTAAGACAATGACTGAGGATATGTAGCACATATAGTGCATCTTATATAGTAGTGGAAAGGAGAGTTAAAGTGGAGAAGGGATCCTAGAGTACAAGGATGCCTAAATATGTGGAGGATGTGCATCATCTGGAGTATAGGTGGTGTGGGAGTGGGAAGTGGAACCCCACAGGGTTGTGGAGAGTAGGTTAATGTGTCAAAAGTATGTAACTATGTGTAAGAAGTGAAATGAAAGGAATGCTGAATGAAAAATGTAAGTAGGAGATGTAGTAATTGACATGCGGTAAAAAGTTCAACAGTGGGTGCATCATTGAATTGTGTGATGTGATCTTTGATGAAGGGGGCCCCACAAAATGCTATGAGTGGATCATCTTTGATCCTGACATGGATGACTCAGAGTCCCATGAGTGTGATACTATACTCATGTGAGCAACCCACCAGTTTCTCCTGTTGAAGCTCCTCCCCTGACTGTGACCCCTATGACTGTGACCACTTCCACACCCAACACAATGTGACCTATGGCACCCATGGCTCCTACACCTACACCTGCAGTGACAAGTCAACCCTCATGCAGCAAACACACACCTATTTGTGACAATGATGAATGCTACAATGTCTTGTTGTACACTCAAAAGCCAAAGGGTGCAAACATGACCAATGACACACAACCACCTGCAGAAGATGTGCCACCACTCAGTAGCAGTGAATGCATGCAAGCCATGACAATTGCATCTGAAAATGATCTGCTCACTTATGAAGAAGCAATGTCATGCCCTGATGCAGCAGAATGGCTTGCAGCATGCGAAGAGGAACTGCAGACCTTCCAATGCATGGAAGTCTACACAGAAGTTGACTGACTGCATGATTGCAAAATTGTCAGCAGCAAGTGGGTATTCCACATCAAAAGGGGACTGACAAGTGAAATCCAGAAGTACAAAGCACACTTAGTTGTGAAAGGCTTCACCCAAGTTGAAGGTGTAGATTTCAACAAAACATTTGCACCTGTCATGAAATTCTCATTGCTTCACACAATCCTCACCATCACTGCCAAACACAACTTCAAGGTTCACCAAATGGACATAAAGGCACCCTATCTCAATGGTGTACTCAATGAAGAAATCTATATCAAGCCACCCACTGGATTCAAACCCTCAGTGGGTAAGGTCTGGCACCTTGGAAAATCCATTTACAGCACATGCCAAGGTGGACAAGTCTGATATGAGCACATCAAGAAGGAATTTGAAGCACTAGGTTATACATGCTCTAATGCCAACCACACCATTTTTCTAAAACATGACACATCCAGCAAGCTCATATGCATTGTTGTGATTTATGTTGATGATATTGTACTTGCATCACACAGTATCAACAAAATAGAAAACATGAAGGCAGTGCTAAGAGCAGCCTATTGGATGGTCTTAGGGAAGGTCTGCTATAACAATACCCCTGGTCACTGATGAATGCAGGCCATGCATGAAAGGGGACTTAGAATAGTTCTTATTTTGTATAGGACACTACTGTACACTACTTATAGTAAGTCCTACTGTGCATGGACCATGAGACCTTCTACAGTGAGACTTGTGTACAGATATGTGCATATGTGTGTTGTAAGTACAGTATAAGACAAAAAAGGAAGGAAGCTGTTATATAAGCAAGAGATGTCAATACCCCCCCATGCTGGACACACACTCCACAAGACTGAGGCCAGAACAATGAGAAGAGAAGAGGGGGAGAGACAAGGGTTTGGTAAGAATATCAGTGGTGATGAGAGATGAGGGAAGACATTGCACAGCAATGGTGTTAGATGAAAGGCATTCTTGAATGTAATGGTGGCAAATGTTGATGTGTTTCATTCCATGTGTGATGACAGGGTTAGTGGCAATGTCAATGGAGCCCTTGTTATCACTGTACAGTAAGAGAGGTGAAGTAAAACCAAAACCTATCTCCTTCAGCAACAACCTGAGCCACACCCCCTGAGCAGCAGCTTGTGAGAGGGACATATATTCTGCCTCTGTAGATGAAAGTGATACTGTATGTTGCTTTCATGAGGTCCATGCAATTGCTCCTCCTCCCAAGAGAAATGCATATGCTCTGATTGATTTGTGGTCATCTCTGTCAGCTGCCCAATCAGAGTCAGAAAACCTGACTACCCCAGCACCATCTAGTCCTCCATATCACAGGTGATGATGTTTGGTGCCTTTGAGATAACAAAGGATGTGGCGACCAAGGGTTAGATGGAGAGGAAGAGGATTAAACAGAGCTTCATGACTGAAAAGGAGATGTCAGATCTAGATACAATGGTGGCATAAAGAAGTGACCCAATGAGTTGTTGATATTCACTATGCAGAGAGGGTGAAGCAGTGTAATCTTTGTCTGCTTTGGTGGGAGTCATCCCAGGAGGAAGAGGAGTCATGGTGGGATTGCAATCAACCATTTGGAAGTGTTCCAGGACATCAGCTATGTAAGCTTCTTGGTCAATGTCCAAGGTGTGCTGAGCCCTGTCCTGAGTGATGTGAAGCCCCAGATATGATTGTATTTCTCCTAGATCTGTCATCTGGAAGAGGGCTTTCAATGTGGTCTTGCACACCTCTACTTCTTGGAGTGATCCCCCTAAGATGGTGATGTCATCCACATATAGGACAATAATGAGTGGCTGAGAGGAGGATGTTGAGATGTAGATGCCAGAGTCTGACAGGGCACAGGTGAATGAGAGACCTAGAAGCAACCCATGCATCTTCTGATGCCACTGTCAGGACACTTGTTTTAGCCCATACAGTGCTTTGGAAAAGTGGCATACTTTTCCCTCAGTCCCTGGCACAACAAAACCATGGGGTTGGTCCATATAGATCTCCTCCTCAAGATCCCCATTGAGGAAGGTGGATTTAACATCCATGGAATGGACTTCACAGTCCTCAAGAGCTGCAATGGCAAGTAGAGTCTGTAAAGACTTGAAACAGGCAACAGGCAAAAAGGTTTTGGTATAGTTGATGCCATGAACTTGGGTGTAGCCTTTTGTGACAAGATGTGCTTTATAGTGACCATCTGCCTTTTGCTTAAAGACCCACTTGTTCCCTACAAGGTTGTGACCTGGTGGTAGATCAACAAGATCCCATGTGTGTAAAGCTTTAAGTGATTCCAATTCATCTTTGCACACAGATCGCCAGGAGTCACTGTCAGGACCAGAGAGTGCTTGTTTCAGAGTAAGTGGGTCATACATGACAGTGTGAGAAAGAAGGGTCAAAAGCGATGGTCCAGCTTGTGGTGTGGCAAAAATGTCATCATTGTCACTATCAAGGCCCCCCTCACCCAAGATATCAACAAATTCATGTGGCCCATACATGCTATCCTGAAACCAAGCAGGATGGTGCATGAGGCATTCAGAGCAGCAGATGACAGGTGCATCTCCCTCAATGAGCTGTGAGTGAGCCTGCTGACAACCAGGAGAGGATCAGGGGTGATGCCACTGTGGCAACAGGACCTCAGGCTTGTGATGTGGAGTGTGGTGAGCATGGATGTGCAGAGGAGCTGCAGCAGAGGAGGAGGAGGGAGCATGTGGGGGAGTGACTGGTGTGTCAACAACAGCATCCAGAAGACCAGGAGGAGAGTCAGCAACTGTGGGCCCAGACACAGTTGGCAGAATGACAGGAGGTGAGGTGATGGGCAGAGGAGCAGGAGGAATGTGAGGTGTGTCAGTGATGGGTCCACCATTGGCAGGGCTAACATTGTTGTCAGAACCATTGTCACTATTGTCATTGTTGCCAGAGGGAGGCAACACCTGCAGAGGCAGGGGAAAGATGTTGAGGATGGAAGGATTGGCAGCAGTACCACATGCAGGGAAGATGTCTTCCTGAAAAATGACATCCTGGCTCATGATGATGTGGCACACATCTTTATCCCAGAACAACCACCCCTTGGTGCCAGATTGGTAGCCCATGAAGGTGAGAGGCTGTAAATGGGGGTCCAGTCTGTGATGCTGCTGTTCAGGGATGCATACCCAGGCATGACATCCAAAGACCCACAGATGGGAGATGTCCAGTGGGGCACAAGTAGGGTCCTATAGGGCAGCAGGGGTAAGCCACTCCAAACAGTGCATAGGAGAGAGGTTGTACATGTGCATGGTGACCCACACAGCCAGCTCCCAAAAAACCACCAGAGAGGCATGCACAATGAAGAAGGGAGAGTGCATGTTCCAGAATGGACCAGTTCCATCACTCAGCATGGCTGTTCTGTTGTGGTGAGTATGGAACTGTCTGCTGATGCTCAACACCTTTGTCCAGGAGCAAGTTGGTGATGGTGCCATTGACATATTCCCCCCCTCAGTCTGTTCGAAGGACCAGAGGATAATACCCAAAGAGCATGCTAGAGCAGGCTAGGTAATGCTGTAAGGCTTCTGAAAGCTGATCCTTATGCTGCAGGGGGTACACAACACCAAAACCAGAGTAGCTGTCCAAGAAGGTGGCAAAATACAAGGATCCTGAAGCAACAGAAGCAGTGCCAACTGGACCCACTAAGTCAGAGAGAACCCAGATAGCTGGGATGGCTGGATATGCAAAATGACAGCTTTGGACAGGTGACCCAGTCACTCATGCCACAAGTGAACAGAAGGAGCAATGAGGGCATTGAGTGAGGGTGCACCAGAAAGAGTCAGCCAGTAGGTTCCATTGTTGAGGAATTCAATACTGAATGTCTGCCCATTTTTAGTGATGGTGCAGGAGCTGTTCTCATAGGTGATGCAGAACCCCAAACAATCCAGTTTGCTGATGGACAGAAAATGTCTGGATGCAGAGGGGACATGGAGGAGGCCAGAAAGTGTGAGGGATACTGATGAGCCATCAGGCAGTAAGTGGTTGCACAAGCTACTTCCTTCACCAATGCAGGCAATCATGGAGCTGTTTCCAACAGTGACATTGTAGAAGGTTAAGAGTTTGTACATCATGAAGTCAGCCCAATAAGGTGAGATGTGGTCGGTACACCTGGAATCCAACATCCAAAGGCCAGAGCCCTCATAGTAGCAGGCATCAATTGAGGAAGTAGAAGACAAATGGTTTAACATAGTAGGTCCTCCTCCACTGTCTCCAGACCCCTTATCCTTATCCTTCCCCCTTTTATCCATCCTAGCTTTGACATCATCAGGCATGCCATGAAGAGCCCAACAAGTGTCCACAGTATGATTCTGGCACTTGCAGTGAGTACAGAAAGATTTGTTTCAACACACAGAAGCTGTGTTTTGCTGGAATGTGGAAAGCACAGGAGAGGGCTTAGTTCTGGCTTCTTCATCAAGGATCTGCCCATGAATGTCACCAAGAGAGAGGTGGGAGATGTCAGAAGATGTGAGGATAGAGGAGATGAAGTGCCCCCAGGAAGCTGGGAGAGCATGAAGGATAACAAAACATATCTGCTGCTCAGAAATATCGACTCTGGATGTGGCAAGTCTTTCTTGTATGACCAGTAATGTGTCAGGTTGGGGAGTAAGCGGTGTATGCATATCATACTTGCAGGTGAGTAAGGCTTGAAACTGCACAAACACTCCCATTGCTGACTGCTTCCTGTATATCCCATTTAGTAATACCCATGTGCAAGCTGCTGTGATGGCTTCAGAGGCAATGGCAGTTGCTGGCTGAGTGCCACAGTGCATTGAGATGACGGCTTTGGCAATGTCACTGTTGTCTTCAAAGAGTTGTATGTCTTCTGCATTAGTTATGGTGGTGAATGGTGGTGCGCCTTCTATGTCTGTTGTCAATGTTATGGGAGATGGTTTAGGTTTTGTAATTGTATACCAGATCCCCATGATTATGAGGGCAGACTTGACCATGTTGGCCCACTGGTGATAGTTATCTGTCAATTCAAGAATGATAATGATTTTTGGTATGGAGACCGAGTGAGATGGATGGATGAGGTGGAGTAAGAGGAGAGTGCAGATTATGCAAGGAGAGTGGAGAAGAGACAAGACCCCAAGTTTGAGCAATAAGAGAAGAGTTGCACAGATGGCCTGGGCAGGGCCCATAACCTGATGAAGGCAGGCCATGCACAAAAGGGAACTTAGAATAATTCTTATTTTGTATAGGACACTACTGTACACTACTTATAGTAAGTCCTACTGTGCACAGACCATGAGACCTTCTACAGTGAGACTTGTGTACAGATATGTGCATATGTGTGTGTAAGTACAGTATAAGACAAAAAAGGAAGGAAGTTGTTATATAAGCAAGAGATGTCAACAGTAACAAGGTAATGGATATGTGTTTGGTAAGTGTAGTAACCATTCTGGATGATGATGAAGAGAGGGATCAACAAGATAGTGATTAGAATGATACCACTGATGAGTAAATGAGGATCCAGAGTGACAAGTTTAGGATGTCTTAGCAACACTTATAGTGACTTAGAGATCTTAGACTTAGTTCTTTAGAGTGAAGCAAGTTTTAGATCAAGTGCAGTATAGGAGAATCCCTAGATTGTGAAGTTGACAAGACTGGGGTTTAAGACTGCCAGTCTCTCAACTACTTATACAAAACTGGAGATCTAAAGATAATACAAGTAGTTAAAGTTCATGGATCAACAATGATTGTGCAGCAATCAACAAAGTCACATGACCAAAGATGCATCCATGGTATAGTAAGTGGCTCAGCCACAAGTGTGAAATGAACAAGAAGTAAACAAAGATAAACAAAGATGAAAGAGGAGAGTCCTTGCTAATTGTATAGTGATAGTCCTTAGCAAGTAAATGTTATAATAAATAAAGAAAGATAAAAAAGAAAAAGATAAGTCTAATATAGTACTTGGAACTATGCTCACACTTAAGTATGTAAATACTTAAGTACTATATTAGAGAAGGGAAAGATGAGTCCTTACTAAGTAAAGTGGAGCTGAGCTCACACTTGTAGTCATAATACTACACTTTACTGGTAAGGAAGAAAAGAAAACCATTATGAGGTGCCAAAGCAAGTGCCTCATAACAGGCAGTGCTCAAATATTCCTTCAACATGACTGACCTCAGCAAAATTGGCTGGATTCTTGGCATGCAGGTCACATGGGGTCTGTCATGAGGCACTTGCTTTGGCACCTTGTAATGCATTTTCTTTTTCTTTTTTCTTTTCCTTCTTTTTCTTTATCTTACTTACTAGTAAAGTGTAGTATTATTACTACAAGTGTGAGCTTAGCTCCACATTACTTAGTAAGGACTTATATTTCCTTTCTCTTTTATAGTACTTACATACTTAAGTGTGAGCTTAGCTCCAAGTACTATATCAGACTTATCCTTTTCTCTCTAACTTCCTTTATTTATTATAACATTTACTTGCTAAGGACTATTACTATACAACTAGCAAGGACTCTCTTTTCTTGTCATTATTTACCTTTGTTTATCTCATGTTCATTTTGCGCTTGTGGCTGAGCCACTTATATCACATGGACGCGTCCTTACTGCACATTACTGCGCATTATCGTTTACTTACTGCGCAATACTGCACAACTTTACTATACTTAGATCTCCAGTTTTGTATAAATAGTTGACAGACTGGCAGTCTTAAACCCCAGTCTTGTCAACTTCACAATCTAGGGATTCTCCTTATACTGCGCTTGATCTAAGCTCGTTACAATCTCGCTTCATTCTCTAAGAACTAAGTCTAAGACCTCTAAGCCACTAGAACATCACCAAACAACATCTTACACTCGTCACTCTGGATCCTCGTATCGTTATTGGCGGAATTATCCTCATAACTGTCTCGTTGATTCCACTCTTCATCATCATCAGGAACCTCTATTACATCCATCAAACTCAGATCCAAACTTTGGTTACCAGGAGTAACATTATAGACTTTCCCTAAGACCATCCAATAGG
>QLPN01003949.1:0-23353 GCA_003314395.1 Albatrellus ellisii
ACAATAGTGTGATGTGACTAGGGCAACAAATGGGCAATATGATGCAATGCAATGCAATAGAGAACACAATGCAATGGAGACTAGATGCAACACAATGGAGAACACAATGGGATGCAATGCAATGGGGAATCACAATGTAATAATAGATGTGACCTATGAGGAACATGTACTTTCTTGATAGTGGAAAACATGGAGGGAAGATCAGAACACATTTTTGTTGAAGCACGATGATCAGCGCGGCGGTTCACTGAGGCCGAGGCACTCCATTCAAGGAGGCTTAGAGGGAGAGGGTGCGAGCGCGCGGGTACAGACTGGGCAGAAGCCCAAGTAGAAGCAGTAAAACCAGCATGGAGATGAAATAGAAGTAATAAAGAATGAGTAAGGCTTCCATGACTGGGAAGGAGGGTAGGTACTTGACTGTAGATTAATGTCCCTATGAGAGCCTTTAAGTATGAGCTAGAACGGCGCACAGACCAGACTTATGTAAATAAGTGTGGGGCGCAGGTGCTGGGGCAAAGAGCAAAAAACCCCATGTCAACAATTTTTTCTGCAATGTGCTTGGATGGAGAAGGGAAGTCAAATCATGGGCTGGGGAAATCTATTTATCTCTGGCAGATGATGCAATATTTAAATACAAGTCTAGCTCCAAGACTGGAGCACAACAAAACAAAACAGAAAATTTACAACATAGGGTTGATCATAGGGATATTTGCAATGAAGTGGAGTCTGGATGCAAATGATTAAAGTATCATGCTATACAGATGAGCAAAATAGGAAAGGTGTTGATCACACCAAATGCTGACTTCACAACACATGACTCCATGGACCACATCTTGGCCTGTACAGCTTATCAATCCTACTCCTCATCAGCTGACCCCAGTCTTAGAGTCCAATGCCTAAACAAATGCACAATTGATGTGGTTATGGCTGATTGTTGCATGCAGCACATTTTTATTGCTGTGTTCACCTGATGTCACTGATGGTCATTTTCTGGCTTTATGTGCATGTGATGCTCATCACTGCCAGAGTCAAGAAGGTGCTTTTGCTTGTCAGCTGTGAGTTTAGTGTTGTGCAGTGTGGTTATGCAATCAACATCCATTGTGTCAGGGTCTCAGGTAGTGTGGGGTCCAGTGAACACAGTTACAGAGGCAGCAGAGTACATACACTGCACATGCATCTGCATGTTGAATTGAGACACCATTTTGGTCCATTTGTTGAGGGTCATCAGCATATTGGCCTTTTGCAATATCAAAGGTTATATAAATAGGTGTTATTCTGCACAAGAAACACCAAAAATTGTCCTCAGAACAGGGACAATGAACACTGATACCAGTCAGTAAGTAAGTTAAAGAAGTGTAAAGTAAGATCTCACCTCAGTCTTGAAAACAACACAAGGACTGAGGGGAAAAAAAGGCAAGGTATCATAAACAGGCTAGATAAACTACCTGTGGCTTGGAACTGTATAGTAGCAGAGTGATCGAAAAAGTAGGTAGATATCATATGTTTTTCTGTGGAGAGGAGACAAAAGTTTGCATGCACATTGGCTTCTGCTGAGTTGCTTAAAAAGGAAATAGTAAGCTGTACATGCATTGGTTTGCAATTTCAACACTCCCCCTCAAACAGCATGTGTACAGCATCACATGACATGGGAGAAAGATAGCAGAAAGATATAATAAAAAAGAAATTGGACCAGACAATTCAAGAAGCCAGTAAGCAAGAAAGAAGATGGTATAGGGCACTGGAAACACCAACAACCAGCATCAACAATGCCCACTCAAGCAGTGCAGAGACCAAACTGAATTGCAAAGTGCTTGACCTTAGGGGAGGGGAGTACTTTCATCAAGGTGTCAGCAATCATTTTGCTGGTCAGGCAATATATGAGGTGGAGACTGCCATTTTTGACAACCCAATGGAAAAAATGGTAATGTACATTGATGTGCTTCAAATGTGTGTGGTACTGATGGTCCTGCAATAGGGCAATTGCCAACTGATTGTCACACAGGATATTGATTGGGTGAGTCAATGGCACAAAAATTTGGCTGATGAGCAATTTGATCCACAGGCCTTCTTTCATGGCATGCATTGCGGTGATGTATTTGCTCTCAGTAGTTGACAATGACACAACTTCCTGTTTCTTGGAGCTCCATGACATGACACCACCATCAACAAGAAAAGCATAGCCTGAGATGGCTCAGCAGTCTTTGGCCATGCTGCCATCAGTATTGGTGTAGCCCAGAAGACACTCACCACCCTCAAAAACTCTGTAAGTCAGCCACAACCCCATGGTGCCTTTCAGGTATCTCATCACCCTCTTCACAGCCTCCCAGTGTGCACAACCTGTGTGTGCATTGAAGCACAATACAATGGGAATGGCAAACAAGATGTCCAGGCATGTAGCAAGTGCCAGATACATCAGGGACCAAACCCCTTCACAGTAAGGCACATTACACATCTCAGCAATGTCAGTAGTTGTTTGCAGCGATTGGGTGCTGGAGTAGTGGACCTGCATGTCCATCAGGATCAAAACCCTGCAGGCATCTTCAAGATTGAGACAATGGAGGATGGCAGCAATATAGGAGTGCTGGGACAGGTGCAAAAGACAGTGAGTGCAATCTCACTTGACTTCTATCCCAAGAAGCCAATGCAGTTCACCTAGGTCCATTACCTCAATGTGCGCATGCAGGCCAACTTTCAATGCATTGACTAGATGCAAGGAAGTCACAGCAATGGTGCAATCATCAACATGGATGGTGACAATCATAGAGTTGGCACCTTCTCACTTGAAGAACATGGCCTGGTTGGTGTTGCACTAGTGGAATCCCATTGAGTCAACAAAGATGGAGGTAATTTTCTGGTACGATCTACATCCTGACTGTTTGAGTCCATACAGTGTGCATTTCAGGTGCAGAATGTGATCACCCAGGCCTGCAGGAGCATAACCTGGTGGTGGATGCATATAGATGATCTCATCATTGGTAAGGTCCCCATTCAAATATGCCCCCTTGATATTGACCTGATGGGGTTCCATATCCAGGCAGTTTGCAATGGCAAGGACAACACAAATGGACTGGAGCTTCACAACAGGTGTGTACATGTCGAAATAGCCAACCCAGGTACCTGGCTGAAGCCCTGCACTACTAACCTAGCTTTGTATCACACTATGTTGCCTGCAGCATCCTTTTTAGCCTTGAAGACCCACTTGGAGCTGACAATATTGGCATTTGACAGTGCATGCTCAAAAACCCAAGTTCTGGCCACATGGAGGGTGTCAAGCTCCTCCAAAATCACCTTCTCCCAAAGGCCAATCAGCACATTTCTTGGCTTCAGTGAGTGTTTGTAGCTCAAGTGCTTCAGTTTTGCTGATCTCTGCAGCAAGTGCATACTCAAATAGGTTATCTTCACCACCCTGAGCTGCTAATGCAGCTGCAGCCTCAGCAGGGTTGCATGTGTCTTCACCCTGACACTCCCCCTCATGCCAATGTGTCCAGAGATGCTGCATGTCCTGTAGCAAGGTGCCAGAAATCACATAGCCATCTCTGTGGCCTTCAAGGATGTCACAAACAGCCTGGGAGGGTACATGTTCATGGTGCAGACAATGGGAACTTGCAGCTACCTGTGCAGGAGGTACTGCAGTTACCTTAGGTGTGTCAAGCATTTGCAGAGGATCTGGGGGTGGAATAGCTGGAGCAGGAGCCACAGATGGCTGGGAAACAGGGGTGGTTGCTGCTGGTGATCCCCCTTCATCAAAATCAGGTTCAGAGACTAATTCTTCACCATGTGGATGCAGTGATGGCATGAGGTGTGCAAAATACAGGTTCTGCTCCACCATGACTGTCTGGCATGCAGGCCAGAACACATGAGCACCTTTGGAGGACTCATCAAGACCAATCCATTGGCCCTCTTTTGCTCTAGGATACAGCTTGGATCCAGAGGCATCATGAACCCAGACTGGCATGCCCCATTCCCAGACAGCAGACAAGTCAGGTTTGTGCCTGGTAGTGACTTCATAAGGCATTTTGTCAACAAGTGCATGCATAGAGGTACAATTCATGAACCAGCTGACATGACAGATTGCCTCACCCCACAGGAAATGTGGTAAGTTGCTCACATGCAGCAAAGCATGGACACATTCAATGAGTGTCCAGTTTTTGCGCTCAGCCATGTTGTTCTGCTGTGGTGTGTCATGTACAGTGAGCTTCTGGACTATACCAGCAGCCTTGAGATGATTGACGAATGCATTGGACAGGTATTCACCACCACAGTCCAAGTGAAGAACCTTAATGGTCATTACACCATGCTGGATCTTGCACCAAGCTTCATACTGCTGGTAAGCCAAAAAGACTTCACTTTTTTGTTTGAGCAGGTATGACACAGTCTCACTGATATGTGCTGTGCCAGGCTGAAGGGGAATAACAACCACAACCACAACAATTGCTGGAGGGTGCAAGTTGTAAGATTCTCTAGACACCAAGGTAGAGAGAGTTAGTAGTTAAGAGCAATATGCACAATAGTGTGACATGACTGGGGCAACAAAAGGGAACATGATAAGGACAACAAACATGCAATATGACGTGATAAAGAGAACATAACACAATGGAGACTAGATGCAATGCAACACAATGGGGAACACAATTCAATAATAGACATGACCTATGAGGAACACACACTTTCTTGGTAGTGATATACATGGAGGGAAGATTAGGATGTGCTTTTTCGTAAACAGGCTCAGGTGGGGAAGAGAAGTCAAATCATGGGCAGGGGAAATCTATTCATTTCTGACAGATGATACACCATTTGAATACAAGTCTAGCTCCAAGGATGGAGCACAACAAATCAAAACAGAAAATTTACAATGTAGGGTCAATCATAGGGATATTTGAAATGAGGTAGGGTCTGGACACAAACAAATGAAATATCATACTATAACAGATGAGCAAAATAGGAAAAGTGCCAATTGCACCAATTGCTGACTTTGTGACTTGTGACTCTATGGACCACATCTTGGCCTATGCAGCTTATCAATCCTGCTCCTTGTTAGCTGAACCCAGTCTTATAGTCTGACACCTAAACAAATGTGTGGCTGCAGATGATTGTTGTGTGTGGTGCAATAATATTGCTGTGTTCACCTGATGTTGCTGATGGTCATTTTCTGGTGTTATGTGCATGTGATGCTCATTAGCACACATTCAACATTTATTAGCACAATTACCTATCAATGAATGGTCTGTTTGTACAGAGTCTCTAAAGGTGGATTTTTGAAGAGGTCCATATCTACTGTGTGGTATCAGACCTTTATTTCCAAATTCTGTAATACTAGTGAAACTGCCAAAGCTACTGAAAATAGTTTTTATTTGCCAGTCACACTCCAAACAGAAAATCACAGTATCCAAATACCAGCACTAATTGATAGTGGAGCAACCTCCAATATCATTAGTCAGAAAACAGCCAAACATGCCAAATTACCTACCTACATGCTTTCAAAACCAATTATTATGTGGAATGCTGACAATTCAAACAACAAATTTGGTATGATTCATCAATATGTCAAATGTATTCTCAAAATTGGCAAACATACTGAATTATTAAAAGTGTTTATTGCTGACATTGGTACAGATCAAATGCTTTTAGGACATTCATGGTTAAAACAAAACAATCCTAAATTGATTAGAAAAGGAATATGATCTCCTTCCCCCATGAATGCATAAAGTGTACCTCCCAATCTACAGATCTAACTGCAGCCAATCAAACAAATCAACAAGATCTTGATAGTCAATTAATACCTGAATATGCTCAATTCTGAGATGTATTTGAAGAAGACATATCCAAATCTCTTCCAACCAGGAGTAAATAGGACCATGTGATTGACCTCCTTCCAAATGCTCCTATGGAGCAAAATTGTAAGGTTTATCCTCTTAACCCTGCTGAACAGAAACATCTAGATGATTTTCTGGATGATATGATGCAATGAGGGTATATCTGCCCCTCTCAATCACCATTTGCATCTCCTTTCTTTTTTGTCAAGAAAAAGGACATGACATTATGACCAGTACAATATTATTGTCACCTCAATGCATTCACAACTCATAATCAATATCCTTTACCACTGATTTCTGACATTATAGATAAACCACATCATGCCAAATACTTCACCAAGTTTGATGTATGTTGGGGTTAAAATAATGTAAGAATCAAGGAAGGCAATGAATGGAAGGCAGCCTTTAAAACAAATTGAGGGTTATTTAAACCCTTGGTAATGTTTTTTGGACTTACAAACTCACCTGCCACATTTCAGAATATTATGAATGACATCTTTGCTGACCTTATTGAGACAGGTCAAGTATTCATCTATATGGACAATATTCTGATTGCTACTCTTGACTTAGAAGAACATCACTGACTTGTCATGGAAGTCCTCACAAAATTATGGAAGCACCATTTATTCCTAAAACCCTCTAAATGTGAATTTCATAAGGAAGAGGTGGAATATTTGGGCATACATATTAAAGCCAACACAGTTATGATGGACCCAATCAAATTACATGGCATTTCTGAATGGCTGATCCCACATAACCTCAAAGAAGTCTGGGGTTTCCTTGGGTTTGGAAGTTTTATCATTGTTTTATTCATCATTTCTCTTATCTAACCTAACTGCTAAATGACCTAACCAAAAAGGATGTCTCCTTGCATTGGAATGAATTGGAGCAAAACACATTCAATAAACTCAAGCAATGCTTTACTTCTGCACTGGTTTTGACCCAACCTGACATTACCCAACCTTTCAGATTAGAACATGATGCATCTCAATTTGCTCATAGAGCTGTACTGTCTCAAAAAGGGGATGATCAACAATGGCACCCAATCATGTTCCTTGATAGAGTGTGATGAACAGTGCAGTGGTTACCTAGATCCACATCACCCCACTCAAGGAGGACAGAAGGGTGACAGTGGGTAGAGAGTGGGCAGAAGCCCAAGAAAAAGAAGCAACAGTAGCATTGCACAGAAGTATGAGTAATAAAGAGTGGTAAGTGCATCCATGCTAAGGGAGATGACAGGAATGTTGACTACTAATCAGTGTCCCAGAGAAGTCCCTAAGTACTATAAGCTGCCACACACAGACTGTGCTGATGTAACAGAGCGTGGGGCATGGGTGTGGAGTGAAGAGCAGATCACATGTCAACATTCCTTTCAAAATCATTCAATGAAGCAGAACATAACTATGATATCTATGACCAAGAACTACTCTCAATCATCAGAGCACTGGAAGAATGGCATCATTTCCTAGAAGGATCACCTCATATGATCAACATCCTTTCTGATCATAAAAATCTAGAAATCTTCAAAGATGCCCACAAACTCTCCAGACAACAAGCTTGTTGAACTTTATTTCTGACTTGTTTCCATTTTGCTATCACTCATATCACAGGAGCCTGAATGGGGAAATCTGATCTTTTATCTAGATGACCCAATCATGATAAGGGAGAACAAGATAACACAGACCACATGTTACTCCCTTCTACTCTATTCACAAAGGCTGTGACCATTTTTTTTGATGATGAAATGCTAATCTCACAAATCTGTCAAGTGCAAAAGATAGATAATGAAGTATTCCTTGTTATTCAAACACTACAGGCACCCAAATCTAGCCCCCTCCAAAGAAATTTCCAACTACATTGGGAAATTTCTGATGGACTGGTTTTCTATTCTTCCCATCTCTATATTCCCCCTGACCTATCCCTCAAACAGTCCCTTCTGAGACATCTTCATGATCTCCCATCTGCAGGCCACCTAGGATGTTTCCAAACCTATGACCTTGTTCAATGATCATTTTGGTGGCCTGGGATGTGTAAATTTGTTTGTAATTATGTCTCAGGATGCCCTATTTGTCAATCAACAAAAAATCTGACCCACAGACCTCATGTCCCACCACAAACAATCAATCTAATCCCAAATGCTCACACCTTTGATACAGTTACCATGGACTTTATCACCACTTTACCCACCTAGAATGGCTATGACACTATTGCTACATTTGTTGATCATGATGTTACTAAAGCTGTGGTTTTAGCCCCTTGTTCTAGTTCTATCACCATGGAACAGACTGCTATCTTGTATGTGGAGCATGTATGGAAATCATTCAGTCTCCCAAAAAAGATCATTTCTGATCATGGACTGCAGTTTGCTTCTAAATTTACCCATGCTCTCACCCACACTCTTCACATTTCCCAGAGCTTATCTACTGCCTATCACCCTCAAACTGATGGACAAACAGAATGCTATAATCAAGAATTGGAACAATATCTCTGTGCCTTCTGTAACACATGTCACAATGACAATGACTGGTCATCCTATCTCCCAATTGCCAAATTTGCTCATAATTCCCATTGTCACTCTCATACATTACAAACTCCATTCTTCTCCCTCATGGGATATCATCCTTCAGCAGGACCTTCTGTTCCTTCTCCTGTTTCTATTCCCTCCATTTCAGATCATATCGCCACCCTACTTACCTTGCAGCATGATATCAATGCTGCACTCACACATACACCTCTTGTCACTCCTATTTCTCCCTATCAATCTGGCAATAATGTTTGGTTAGATGCCACTAACCTTTCCACTTCTCACCCTTCTGATAAACTTGCCCCTTGCCATTACAGCCTTTTCTCTGTTATCTCTGTTATTAATAGCTCTTCTTATCACCTCCATTTACCCATCTCTCCCTCCTGGAAACATATCCACCCTGTTTTCCATGGATCCCTTCTTTCCCCTTATCACTCTGCTGTTTCTCATGGCCTTGAACCTTCTCCACCACCTCCTGACCTCATTGACAGTGAACTCTAACATGAGGTCAAGTCTATTCTTGACTCTCACTTCCATCACAATCATCTTCAATACCTCATGCACTGGAAGCACTTCCTGTCTTCCAATGATGAATGGCTCTCTGCCACCCATCTGGCCAATGCCCCACTCCTCATCTCCACTTTCCATCACTGCTTTCCCTCCACACCCCATCCCCTCACCATCTGCCTTCCTCCTCATCCCATGGGTCATGGTCACCCTCAAAAGGGGGGGTGATTTCCACATATTCACCACCAATTCTATCATTTTTTCCATCATGTCACAATCACCAGCCCAAAACCCCTTCTCCCCTGAGCACATCAACACTGTTTGCTGCATGTTTCTAGAACTTCCCAACACACAACCCCTTGCCACCTTTACTGCCCTTGAAAGAGGGATACTCTTTGATTTCAGAGGCACTGTTGACCACTTTTGAAATTCATCATTAGCCACACAAAGACTTATTGTTCTCCACACCTTGGAACAACTAGAACAAGTACAAACCCAATGATATCTCTACAGTTCTACCAATCCTGCACATATTCCTCTACCACATTCACCTGATTGTCAACCCACATGAGCATCGACTCAACTAGAAGTAGACAAGGAAGAAGTTTGGAAAAAGAGATATCAAGCTATCCTCAATGCATTAGCAGCAGAACCCTGAACACCCCCACTTCATAGTGAAAGGGTGCTGAGAGTGGCCTATTAGACAGTCTTAGGGAAGGTCTATAATGGTACTCCTGGTAATGAGAGATTGGTTACACAATTGGATGGTGTAATAGATACTTCTGATTACAATAGAGAAAGGGATTAACAAGATAGTGATGAGGATGATTCCACCAATGACTAAACAAGGATCCAGGGTGACAAGTTTAGGATGTCTTTAATGGCATTTTGGTGATTTAGAGATCTTAGACTTGGTTCTTTAAGAATAGAGATAAGGTTGATAGTGAGCTTAGATCACGTGCAGTATAGAAGAAACCCTAGATTGTGAAGTTGACAAGGCTGGGGTTTAAGACCACCAGGCTTGTCCTACTTATACAAAATGAGAGTCCTAAGTATAGTAAGGTTGTGCAGTAATGTGCAGTATTGCGCAGCAATACACTATGATGTGCAGTAAAGCACAGTAAGTCGTGTCCATTGTGTAAGTAGTGTGGCCCAGCCACAAGTGTGAAATGAACAAGACCTAAACAAAGGTAAATAAGTGCAAGAAAGGTGAGTCCTTGCTAATTGTATAGTGATAGTCCTTAGCAAGTAAATGTTATAATAAATAAATAAAGATAATAAAATAAAAGATAAGTCTTTATAGTACTTGGAGCTAAGCTCACACTTAAGTATGTAAATACTTAAATACTATAAAGAGAAAGAGATAGAGTCCTTACTATAAGTATGAGCTATGCTCAAGCTGTAGTTAATACTACACTTATAGTAAGTAAAATATAAAGAAGAAAAAGAAGAAAAGAAAACCATTATGAGGTGCCTAAGCAAGTGCCTCGTAAAAAGGGGTCCCTCTGTCCAACTTCCATCCTCAGTGAAGGAAGAGGATATGGACATCAATTTAGGAGTTTATGTTATGTCCCCCCCTCTTTCCTATTGTACTGTTTCACCTGAATATCACATGCTGTCTCCTTCCCCCTTTCCCACATCTGATAATTCTACCACCCTTTCCCCACATCCTTCTATCCCTGCATTACAATCTGAATATGAATTTGATCCCTGTCCATTTGGACTTATTCCCCCAATCATTTTTGGAATTCAATTGTTCTCTGACCTTCCCACTACATATATATCAGACACCCTTGGCTGTCTCTCTTGCACACTGTTGTCCCTCCATTACCCTGATACTCTCCCTCATGCTCAACCAGTCTTAGGTCATCACCTCTGCACCAACTACAAGATTGCTCTTGAATTTAGTTGTGTCATCAACAATCCTCACTCCTGACTCAATGCTGAGACTGCAGCTATATTCATTGGAGACAGAGGGATTCAGAACAACATTAAGTGGTATGTGGATTGGCATCATTGTGTCACACAGCTCAACTCTCTCAACTATCATCTACAACAAATTCACACTCAGAGACATCACAAGTTACACTGAATCGCCAATTGCCTAGTCAACGCAGATGCATACCACCACACACTTCCCTACATGGCTTCACACACTAACACCAGTCATACTCAGCATCCCCCATCCACTCATCAATCCCATCCATCATATCACTGATGCTGGATTTGCAAATGTACTGGTCATAAGAAGGTTGATTGTCCTCAATGATATGCTACCCCTCAACCTCAATGATGTCCTACCCCATACCCACTCACATCCATATCATCCTGTCCAGCAGAGTACGTTGATAGGCATGACTCCTCACTGGAGTCTTATGATTATGAAGTCAATGAGGGACATTGTCAGGCTTCATTATTTGGAGCATTTAGCCTTTTATTTCTTTTCATTTCATTTCTGTTTTCTTTGTTGATCTGATAAGATAAGATCTTACTATCTTCTTATTATCTTGTCTTATCTTATCTTATCACACTTACTGCCATGCCAGTCTAGGATACTCTGGCTATGCCTAGACCATGAGGTCATAGCATGCACCTTTGGCATGTTCCCATACTTACTGTGGTATTGTACCTAGTTGACCTGCCCTGTAGTACTGTGCCTGGTCCATGTGCCTTTACTTAGAGTATATAGGTCTTCTTAGTATAGCTGAATATATCCCAGCTAGTTATGGCTGGATTTCCTCTTCTTTTAGTGTGAACTATTAGTTGAGTGCACCCAGTCTCCCTTTCAGGGATATATGCAGACTCTGGTCTCAGAGACATGCACATGATTAGGTGTATTGTGGACACTACATGGTAGATGGGGGGTCATGTCATGATTTTACTTTTACTTTTACCCACACTCACCAGTTTACTGCACTGCAGCAACTTCTATACTTACCAACCATTGCACAGTATTACTGGAACATTCCATTCCACAGCTTGTACTATACTTATCCCAGTAGAATACTCTGGAACCTGGGATTGTACCTATATAAGGATCACAGCACAGTACAGAAGTCCTTAGCTTAGTCTCCTGTACTCCCTAGCATCCAGTCTCTGTCTATTTTGATCTTCTTGTTATATTCTCAGTACACATGCTACACTCTGAGCCTCTTATCCAATCCAGTACACTCATAGCTGGTGTGAGGCTGACATTTACCAGCAAGGTCACACAATGTATAAAGAAGGGGAAAAGGGCTAACAAGAGGGATGAGATCACGCTTATGCAAATGGATATCCCAGATGTATTCAGCTGAAGAGAGAATACAATACAAGTACTCTATATATACTGAAGGGAACCTGTGCATGGACCATGTATGTACTGTAGGGCAGGTATATCATATAGGAATGTGCAGCATTCCTGTGAATGATCAATAAGCAACTTGCACAGCATCTGTGAGAAGCTTTGTAAGTGACTGTGAGAATATGTGTCATAGACATATAGTAATCAGCCTGATGACAGATAATGAATGAGTCATAGGTGATAAGATCTACTGTTGACTTGATATGGAAGAGATAAGATATCTCTTGTAGATCTTATCCAATAATAGTAAAAGAAATCATAAAATGAAAAGAAAAATAGTATGTCCTGACAGCTGGCCACCCTGCCACACTAGTCTGTAACAGCACACATACCTTGGAATACTTGCTTTCTGCAAGTTCCTTGTACATATCCTTCAATTCAGTCACATTCTGGCCCCTCTGCTGCTAGTTCCTATACCCGACAATTGCTTATACCATATGGCTGGCATTGTGCTTGAGGACAATATCCTTGGGTTTACCTGGTCATCCCAATGGAGCCATGGACATGACACAGTGACCATCTTGGATCTCTTTTCTTGTGCACTGGCTCCATGCTTGACACATTTTCCATTGCATCAGTCTGGATGTGCAGCAGGGGGGTAAAATAAAAAATTGAATGAAACAATTGAATAGGGATGGTGTGTGGTAGTAACATGTTGGTATATTCGATGGGGGCCTCCCCTTCTGGCTGCATGCAATAAAAAATATACAGTTTTGTGTTCCAGTATCTGTTGGAGGTCAAGCATGGTCCATGCAAGCTTATGTGATCTTGCAGCATGGGTGCAGTGCAGATGCAGGGTCTAGGATATATAAATTAGCTACTTTTTTTGTATGCCTGTGCATGATTGCCCTACATTTTACCCCCCCCCCCCTGTATGACAAATGTGCTATCTTGTGAGTGCTTGACCATGCATTTCAATAGTATCTCCACTCTGAGGTTTTTTCCTAGAGTTGAGTAAATGTTGCCAAGAGCACTGATTAGGACTGAATGGAAAAAAGAGCAGAACACCATCATAAATGGGACTTCAATGTTTGAAGATTTTTTGACAGAAAAAGCTGACTGATGGTACTGACAACATCTGGTCAATCATGGTTGCTAATCTGTGAATGCTCAAATGTCTACAGATGGGCTATCTGTTGAAACCTCTGCCTGTACACACTATCTCTTCATTTGGCTTCACTCCTCACACGTACTCTTTACCTTACCATACATACACATGAAACTCCATGTTGGACTTCTTATCCTTGGACTGCTTATACCTCTGAGCATACTCACACACCACTCTCCACTCTGGGACAATGCACGTCCCTCCACATTAGGTAGTTGTTGTACTTCACTTTACATTCTCTGCACCAACTCTACCTACACACACTATATAAGATGGGTACATTACCTTACAGCTCCTCAGACATCTTCTACCCAGTCTGAGTGAGTACCTTACTCTCCACACTCTTACCTTTACTCCTGCAGCACTCTTACTACACTGTGTCACCCTTACTGTGTTCATGGTAACTCTTACTTGCTGCAGTCATGCAACTGCCTGCTGCTTTCTACATGCTAGGCTTTGCCTATGTATTATCAATGACATACATCTTACTTGCTGTTGTGTTCTATGGCCTGTGCATACACTATCATCACCACATTTTATGTTGCCTGTGTGTGATGATGAGCATCATGCACACATAATGACAGAAAATGACCATCAGTGACATCAGGCAAACACAGTGACATTAATGTGCCACACACAACAATCATCTGCAGTCACAGTAATCACCCATTTGTTTAGGTGTCAGACTATAGGACTGGGTTTGGCCAATGAGGAGCAGGATTGATAAAATGCATAGGCTGAGATGTGGTACATGGCATCACAAGTCATGAGGTCAGCATTTGGTGCAATTGGCACTTTTCCTATTTCACTCATCCATACTTTAATCATTGTGTCCAGACTCCATCTCATTGCAAATATCCCTATGATTGACCCTATGTTGTAAATTTTCTGTTTTATTTTGTTGTGCTCCCATCTTGGAGCTAGACTTGTATTTAAATGGTGCATTGTCTGTCAGAACCAATATATTTCCCCTGCCCACAATTTGACTTCCCTTCTCCATCCAAGCACATTGCAGAAAAAATGTGTTCTGATCTTCCCTCCATGTTTTCCACTATCAAGAAAGTGCACATTCCTTGTAGGTCACATCTATTATTACATTGCATTCCCCATTATGTTGTGTCCCATTGCATTCTCCATTGCATTGCATCTAGTCTCCATTGCATTGTGACCTCTATTGCATTCTCCCTTGCATTGCATTGTGTCATATCACCTGTTTGTTGCCCTAGCCACATTCCCATTTGTCACCCTAGTCACACCACACTATCATGTTTATTGCCCTTAACTACTAAACTCTCTCTACCTTGGTGTCTAGAGAATCTTACAACTCACCCTCCAGCAGTTGTTGTAGTTGTGGTTGTTTTCCCCCTTCAGCCTGAATCAGCACATATCAGTGAGTGATATGTGAAGAGGCATGTACAGGGTCACGATGCCAAACACCATATGTAGACTCCTAGGTCCATCAGCTGATGAGGTCTCTGTGTGGGCTCTTGTTCTTCTGATACCTGAATGGAACAAGCTCAACAGTGACTGCCCAGGCTATGTCCTGTTATATTTTGGACATCATCAGGCTGTCAAACTCACTCCATTCACCCAAACATCCATGTGATTGTCCCACCCTTGTGATCATCCCATTCTTGTGATTATGCCTGCAGCATAGGCCTGAATTTTATTATTTGGTAGACTAGGTATTTAAATATGTTGTATGTACAGAAACACACCTATAGTGCATTTGCAAGAAAATCCCCCTCTTGTCATCTGTGTTGTGCTCATATTTTAATGTCATTGTATTGATGTGGTATAATCCTGCCTGAACCCATGCAAGCCATCCTGACTTCATTCAATGTGTCTCTGGGGAAGGTGGTATTTCAAGTGCAGCCATCCAGCCTATCTGAGCCTGAACTGGGACAGACAAGGCATGAGCTGGATATATAGGGTACTTATGTGGGGCATGACCCAACCTAAGCCACTGCCAATGATAGTGACAAGTTGGCCAAGAAATGCTTTGTGTATAGTATGATCTTCTGCACATCCACCCTAATTCTGTGAACTATGTCCTGCTCCTGTATAGTGGCAGCACAGATGTGAGTGAGAATGAGAGAAGAAAAGAGGGAGGGAGAGTGGAAGAGTGGGGTGTACAAGTGTGTCCACATCTTGAACAGGTGTGGGTGGTGGGCAAGTGGCCATCCCATGCTGGTATAGTGGCCACACAGGTAGGTGTGCACTTGAAGACATGGGCATGTGGGGAAAGAAAGGGAGGTACTCCAGGGAGTCAGGCAGTATTGAAAGGTTGCCTGCCTCCAATGTGCTGAGATAGTGTTGGAATTGCAAACTGGCACATGCATGACTTACTACTTCCTTTTTAGGCAACTCAGTGATATGTGCTGTGCCAGGCTGAAGGGGAATAACAACCACAACCACAACAATTGCTGGAGGGTGCAAGTTGTAAGATTCTCTAGACACCAAGGTAGAGAGAGTTAGTAGTTAAGAGCAATATGTGCAATAGCATGACATGACTGGGGCAACAAAAGGGAACACAACTTGGGCAACAAACAGGCAATATGACAAGATAAGGAGAACACAATAGAGAATGCAACACAATGGAGACTAGATGTGACATAATGGAGAATGCAACAGGATGCAATGCAATGGGGAATGCAACACAATAACAGATGTGACCCATGAGGAATGCACACTTTCTTGATAATGGGAAATGTGGCAGGAAGATCAGAATGTGCTTTTTTGCAATGGGCTTGGATGTCAGGACTGACAAACCTATGATGGACATTGTAGCGAATATTGCATACCTGACTTATCCCTGCCTCCTTAAGAGGACTTAATGGGAGCTGCCTTGGATCAAAGCCAAGGGGTGAGAGGTCTCAGCCAATGAAGAAGGTGTGGAACCAGCTGTAACAAGCTGGAGTCTATTCATCTAGCTACCTCACTACTTATAGTACTATGGATCATGCACAGACCAGGCACAGTACCTAAGGGCAGATCTACAGTAACTAAAGGCACAGCATGTGTGGGAGTACTGCTGACAGATGCACAGCATCTGTGGGAACCACTACCATGAGGCAAGATAAAGAATGTAAGTGATAAGGATTAGATGTAGATCAGATAAGATGAAAAGATAATATGATCTAATCTAATCATATCAAAAGTAAAACATAAAAGAAAGTAAAAGAAAAGAAATAATAACAGCAGGGAATAAAGTCAGTGATAGGAGTCTGACATTGGATGGGGAAGAGAAGTCAAATTGTGGGCAGGGGGAATCTATTGGTTCTGATAGATCATGCACCATTTAAATACAGTCTAGCTCCAAGATGGGAGCACAACAAAACAAAACAGAAAATTTACAACATAGGGTCAATCATAGGGATATTTGCAATGAGATGGATGTTGGAATTCATCTAGCTCACATGCCACTGAGCAGTTCCTCTACTAATCTTCCTTTATTCATACCTTATATTCTTATCATATCTCTCATTCACATCTTATATCTATATCTAAATCATCTACATCTTATCTATCTCATCTGTGGCTCTACTCTTACATCTTATGGCTCTGCTCTATCATCTCACCCTGGCTGTGCTCTATCTTCCTCTTTTAGCTATGTCTTTGTCATACTCTTTGTAGTTCTGCTACAACTCTATACTTTTATCTCATTATCTACTTTTCTCCTCATTGTCTTACCTTCTTCTCTAAGTCTTTCCACTCTTAGGAAAGCATCTTTTACCCACTCTGTGCCCTCATGTCTGGCATCATATCTCTACTGGCTGTGCTCTTTTCCCTTCTGTCTCTCCCCCCACTCCATATATCATGCAGTCAATAGTTTCCATTCTCTTCATCACCCTTGCCTGCCCTCTCCTGTGCAAACAATGGAGTCTGGATGTGATGATTAAAGTATGGATGAGCAAAATAGGAAAAGTGCCAATTGCACCAAATGCTGACTTCATGACTCATGACTTCATGGACCACATCTTGGCCTACACATTTTATCAATCCTGCTCCTTGTCAGCCAAACCCAGTCCTATAGTCCAATGCCTAAAGAAATGGGTGATTTATGGAACTGCAGATGATTGTCACATGTGGCACATTAATGTCACTGTGTTTGCCTGATGTTGCTGATGGTCATTTTCTGGCATTACATGTGTGTGATGCTCATCATTGGCAGAAGCCAACATGCGCACAAAACCTTCATCTCCTCTCCACAGAAAACATATGATAAATACCTACTTTTTGATCACTGCACTACTATACAGTTCCAAGCCACAGGCATGTTGACATGACAGGATATACTGACAATGACTAATGCCCTTCATCTATTCCTATGCATATACTGGATATACACACACACACATACACATACTCAGTTACACAGTATACTACATATACAATATGTTGGAGTTTACAGCAATGTGCAACAGCGAATGCATGTGACTGCAAACATGCAAATGTGCAACTGCATGGCTGTGCTACATGGACCTCCTGCAGGACTCAGGGACAATATGGATGGACCTGTTAGTTACAGAAATTTTCTCTCACATCCTTTCTTTTCCCTCAGTCTTCTACAAAGAGACTGAGGTCAGTACCTACTTTCTATGCCATTTGTGTTTTATGTCTTCTCACTATTTCTTCCTGTAGAATATTATTCTCTTCTTTCTACAGGTACAGTACTATAATGGCTACAGTCAGTCTTCTACGAAGAGACTGAGAATATTATTCTCTTCTTTCTACAGTTGGTGTGCTCTTTCCAAGTAACCTCCTTCAATACAATAAAGACACTACATGTACAAATAAGAACTCTCTTAGTTCTCCTCTGTGTCAGGATCATCAAGCCTACGGCGGCAGCCCGTAGTGCGAGACCACGGAAACCCGACTTATCCCTGCTCTCCTTTGGAGAGGCTTACTGGGAGCTGCCTTGGATCTAGGCCCAAGGGAGGAGAGGACTCAGACCATAGAAGAAGGGGATGAACCAGCTGTAACAAGCTGGGGTCTATTCGTCTAACTACCTCACTACTTATAGTACTATAGAACGGCGCACGGACCAGGCGCAGTACTTAAGGGCAGGTCTACAGTAGTAAGAAGCACAGCAAGTGTGGGAGTACGGCTTACAGATGTGCAGCAACTGTGGGAACGATCCCCGAGAAGACTGTAACGACTGTAAGTAAGATATCCAATAAGATGAGATAAAAGATAAGATGAAGATCTTATCTTATCAGATGATCTAAAGGAAAACATAAAAGAAAAGATAAAATAATGGTAGGGAATAAAGTCAGTGGTAGGAGTCTGACACTCTGCACATGGCCTGTCATCAACAGGTTATGGGCCCTGCCCAGGCCATTTGCATCTACTCATACTCCATATTCTCACTCACTCTCACAATACTCATATCTCCCTCCTATGATATCTCTATCTCAAAGTCCAGTATCACCTCTAATGACTTATCTATGTGAGGCTGACACTATGTCGAAGCCAAACAACTGAAGAAAGCTAAAATAACAAAAAGGACAATTGTGCTTTGACTAGTGGATATCCCAGATATATAATCAGCTAAGTAAAACAGAAAGGAGACTAGAAGGTACTGCACCTAGCAGATATCCCAGATGATCAGAACTGGGGATAAAACACCAAGTGGACTATGCTATATATACTACCCTAAAGAGTGCACAGACTGTGCTGTACAGCATAGGGCTGGAGAACAAGAAAGTATAGTAATGATGTGATATCTAAATAAAGAGGGGATGTGTAAGTGCTGACTGAGGCTCCACAGCAATTGTGAGAGTGATTGGTGATACTCTGCAGCAGGTGTGAGAAGGATTGGTGAGCATGTGCAATAAGAGTGAGAAAAAGAAGTACAACTAAAGATAGAATGGGCTGATTGGAGATCAGACAACATATGCATCATTGGCCAATGAAGATGAACAGAATGAATACATGACCATGGGAATCACTTTGATAGATCAGGAGCGATTGTAAGATATATAATATCAGAGTCATAAGAAATATGGGAAAAATGAGGAAAAATAGGGAAGAAATAATAGTGGCCTGACAAATACCCCCTTTTTAAGGCAAGATGTCTCAACAAGCAAAAAACAGAGATGAACATGCATGGCAAATATCTTCTTCTTCTCCTTACATAGATTTAAAAGGGATGCCAGTGAAGAGTGATGGGGAAAGAGGAATGATGGAAGAAGACTTGGGTAATTCTTTCAAGTCTTCATATGATTTGGGAGTAATAACCCCATCATCATCTTTGTCTGTAAACTCATCTTCATCTCCAATGATACCAAATGGGATTTCTTCATATCCTTCATCAAGAACTGGTGGAGGGGGAATGGGTATATCTTCAATAATCCATCAAGTGTAATGAGGTTGAGCCATCAACTCAGGGGAAAATTCCATCTGATAAAGGGAATAAATGGCTACTGAATGTATTGCTTGAGGATTCTCTTTGTGGTACCTCTTGAGCATATCAGGAACATCTTCCATCAATACTGAAGCAGGTTCCCAAGAATTCTCTTCAGGGATAGTTCTTCCATTTGACCAGATATTGAACTTTACCATGAGAAAGACAACTGTTGAGTATTTCCTCAACTTCATATTCTTCAACACCATTCTTGATAATAGGAGGGGGAGGGTAAATTTCACATTCAATAATGACATCTTTGACATAAGGACAAAGTTTGACAACATGGAAAACTGGATGGGTCTTCATTGTCTTTGGGAGTTTAAGATGATATGCATTGTTTGAGAGTACTTCAAGTACTTCATATGGTCCAAGACATTTGTGATCCAATTTCTTCATTGGTCTTCTGGTGTCAATGTTAGTGGCTTCAAGCCATACTTTATCACCTTTAGCATAAATGGGGGTTTTGCCATGATGTTCATTGTAAAACCTCTTCATATCCTCTGCTGCTTTCTTCAACAAAACCTCTGTTTCTTCTCTGATATGTTTGAGCCCTGCTACAAACTGATCCACTGATTCAATCTTGGTAGACATATGAGGTTCATGGCCCATTTGTGGATCTTGTCCATAATTCAACATGAACGGTGAATATTTTGTTGCTGAGTGGACACAATTGTTGTATGCGAATTCTGCCATGGGTAACCAACTAGCCCAATCATTTTGTCGATGATTGATAAAGATGCAGAAATATTGTTCAATTTCTTGATTGATCCACTCTGTCTGTCCATCTGTTTGAGGATGATAAGCTGTGGATGTAGCTGTTTGAATCCCCAATAAACAATTTAGTTCTCACATAACTTGAGATGCAAATTGTGGTCCTCTGTCTGACAACACCTTTTTGGGGAGACCATGATGTTTCCAAACATGATCTCTCATAAGACATGCCACTCCTTCTGCTGTTATCATTTCTGTGGTTGGAATAGCATGAATCATTTTGGTGAAATGATCCATGACCATAAGAATAGAATCATTGCCTTGGCTTTCAGGCAATTTGATGATTAGGTCTGTAGAGATAATCTGCCAGGGATGAGAGGGAATTTTGTTAGGCATCAACTCTCCTTGTGGTTTTGTGGGGAAAGTCTTTGTCCTTTGACATGAGTCACATCCTTTGACATACTTCTTGACATATGATGCCATGTTGGGGAACAAGAAATGTCATCAAACCATTTCTTGTAACCTGGATGTCCTGCAAGTGGTGAATCATGACAGGTTTTCATCAGCTTGGCATACATTGTTTCTGGGACATAAAGTTTCCCATTGTAGAAAAGCATCTTCTATTTATCTTCACTCCATCATACAAACATTGCAGTTTTCCTCAAGTCTGCATCCAACTTGTCCCATACAATATAATCATGGTCTTCTTTTTGAGTGTCTATGATCCTTTTTATGATAGGAGGGCTAAATGCTGCAAGGGAAATCTTGTGTTTGTAAAATTCCAGCTTGAGCAAGATGACATTCTTGTTGTCATCTTCTACCCCCTTCTTATGGTCTGAATGTCTTGAGAGGAGATCAGGGCAAACATTGGAATCCCTGGGTTTATGGACCATATCAATTTGGAATCTAGACAAATAAAGGGACAAATGAGCTTGACAACAGTTGAGCTTTTGAGCCATCATGAAGTATTCCAAGTTCTTGTGATCAGTGATGACTTGAACAGGGTGAATGGAACCTTCAAGATAATGATGCCATGCTTCCAGAGCACAGATGACAGCCAACATCTCTTTGTCATATATGTCATAGTTACACTCAGCAGGAGACAAACCTTTACTGAGGTAAGCAACAGGGTGCCACTTGTTATCCTGTTGAAGCTGTGAAATGACTGCACCAGTAGCATAACCAGAACTATCTGCTTCAACTCTGAATGGATCCTGCTCATCTGGAAACACAAGAACTGGTTCAGAACACACTAGTTCTTAGGGGACACACCCTTGAGTATCTTGGACAACAACATTGGCAAGTTGAAAACACCAATTTCTACATTGACACTACCAGCCTCAATGAAGACCTGCCCACTGAAGAATTATACATCTACACCCAAGACTTCCCTGGTGGCCCAATTACTGAGGCCACACTACCAGCACTTCTCACCAGCCCCACAGTCACTCTGATATCACTAGCCCCTCCACCTGTTCCATTTATTCCCCACATTCCTGTCACACCCCCAATCACCCCAGTTACAATGTCTACCACAAAGTCCTCCTTCAAACCAGCAAAGCCAGAGATCTATGATGGTGACAAAACCAAATACTGCACTTTCATAAATTCCTGCACCCTTTACATTGAAGGAATGGATCTCACAGATGAACACAAACAGATTATGTGTGTTCTATCTTTCATGCAGAAGGGGACTGCACTTGCCTGGCACAACCAGTACATTGAAGACACTTACCATCCCAGACACCCCATGTTTGCTGACTTCATCAAAGATCTCAACCTAGCATTCAAAGATGCCCAAGGAAGGTACATGCAATGGCAGAGTTGCAACAATTCCAGCAGAAAACATTCTCAGCCAATGTGTACACCACATGATTCCAGATCTTAGTGGCTGATGCTGAAATCAAAGATGATATGGCCCTCTGCACCTTCTATCAATTAGGACTTAATAAAAAAATTGCAGATTGTATCTATATGATGGCCAACATGCCAATGACTCTTGACAAATGGGCCAAAATGGCCTCTCAATTTGATGTGCAAATATGCATGCAGTGTACATATTCTGCTACCTTGATTGCTGCTTTTACTGAACCCCATACCACCCAAGACCTCGACACGATGGATGTCAATTGTGTAACTATGCCACATATCATGAAACTTACAGCTGATGAGTGGAAATGCCTTCTTGACTCTGGCAGCTGTTTTGCATGCTGAAAACCCAGTCACATGGTGCATGACTGCCCTAACAAAGCAGTGCAAACTGCATCACCTGCACTGTTGCACCCCACCTGGAAAGGACTGTGCACTTGGCATGTTGATGAAGAAATGGCACCTAGTGCCTCAGAACCCCCCACTTATGCTTGTAAGACCATGCATGTGCCCTCCATCCAGATCAAAGAAGTCCTGTCAGATGATGACAGACCAATCACAGACACTGCATCAATCTGTGCACACATTCAAGATCTGTTAGTACAATTACCTATTGACAAACAGTCCATTTGCACTGAATTACTCAAGGAGGATTTTTAAAGTGGTCTATATCTACTGTGTGGTATCAGACCTTTGTCTCTAAATTCTGTGATACTAGTGAAACTGCTCAAGATGCTCAAAGTAGCTTTTATTTGCCAGTTACACTACAAACAGGAAATCACAGAACACAAATACCAGCACTAATTGACAGCAGAGCAACCTCCAATATCATTGGTCAGAAAACAGTCAAACATGCTCAACTACCAGTTTATATGCTTTTCAAGCCAATTATTATGTGAAATGCTGATAATTCAACTGACAAATTTGGTATGATTCATCAATACTAGTGTAAAAACCTGTTGCATTGCAACATTGAATTATAAAGCATCATCTGTGAAAGTATACATAGCTTATTGCAACAGAAAATAAAAGAAAATAATACTCTATCTGTCTACAGACCAATTCC